>JAVVLW010004098.1:0-25000 GCA_034401795.1 Chaetoderma sp. LZ-2023a | reverse complement strand
AATTGTTTGCTTTTACTATTTAATAAATATTCTGTTGAATATTTTGAAACTAATTTGACTGGGCGCTGTTGCTGCCACAGGCATCAACAGCACCCAGTCAAATTAGCTACAAAATATTCAACAGCTTCCCTGTATAGTTTTCAGGAAATTGATAGCTATGGCATTCGGGGATCGATCAATCCAAACACGGCGAGGTGTGGGTGGAGCTTAGCTAGTGATGGGCGGGGCATAGCTAAAAATGGAAAGGTCCATTAGAACCAAGTTAGCTGTAGTTCGGCATTGGACAAGAAAATGTATTATATTTCGTGGAACCTTAGCAATGCCAATCAGCGCTAACATATCGGAAGGAATAACATACCTCTTTACGGATGCAGTTGATACAGTGCTACGACAATTAAAAAGCCCTATAGGGAATTTGGAATCTTTGACTCTAATTATGACATCAGATAATTGAGTGACAGCTCGGATCCCCCTATCGTCCTTTTGAACGATCCTCGCCCTCCCACTCCTCTCCCGTATCGAGTACCGCGCTTACACGCTATTGCTGTCTGTACTACGTTCACGAAACTTCATAAATATTAATGAACTTGCATCAGTCAACTTCCGCCAATGAAATTGCTCGATAAGAAATAAGGAAGTACCCAAATTTACACGTACACGTAAGCCAAACTAGGGGTGTCTGTTATCGGAAATCCGTCTACACCTTTTCTGTTCCTCAGATAATTTGTTTAGAGCAAAACGATTGCAAACCTTTGCAAACATCTCTCCATTTCAACAGCATCCGCCATCGTTTTTTTGTTGTAATTGTAAATTAGCTTACCGGATGAAGTCTCGCCTATCAACCTAAGTAAGCTGAAACCTGATTGGCGGAAAGCAGCCCACAGTTATAACGTTACCTCACATGGCAAGAGATCAAAGGACTGCGGTTAGGGCCAGGAACGGCGTAGTATGATGGGAATATTACGTCTTATTGTGTGCCTTCGTCATTATTACATAGCTAAACCCATCTTGTACCAACAGCGCCTGAAAGCGCTCAAAATATTAATTAACTCTTTAATGGTACACATTTTTAAAGAAAATTGTATTTCTGCTGCCCATGAGAAGACTATACTTTTGTAAATTTATGACTTAAATCTACCGAAACATAGCTTTCTGTTGTCCTGCAAATAAACATTCCTCAAGACCACTACAGAGGTCGTTGCTTGGAGTCTTAATCATCGTTTAATGATATTTGTCAAGAAAAATCAAGATTTTGTTTTCCAGTGTCCATCTGCAGGCGAAGAAAAGACTATTTTTCGAATTTACCACTGCCAATTACTTGCTGGGTTACCGAGCCAGTCATTGCAGTGTTGGATTCCCAAGAAATAGTCTTCTCTAAAGTTTAGGAGTTAAGATTAGATTCATCTTCTATTCGCCTGCATAATATATTTTCACATTGACAGTCATTCCCGTGGTAAATTTGCAAAAATACTCTTCTTTTGGCCTGCAAATGGACAGTCATGGAAAAGCGAAAACCTAAGGCCGTGTTCTCATACAGCCACTATTTCGGTAAATACCAGTTATATCGGCTAGCGTTCTCATTGAACTGGATCTTGTACCGGAATAAATACGTCATTTAATTCGAAATTTAATACCACAAAATCGGCGGTTTGTCTTCCGATATATCGCTATTGCTTCCCTATGTGAACGCAACCTATCCCCTCAAAATTTGCCAGGTAGCATTACCGTAAGCATTTTCTCTCACTCTCTGCCAGGTAGCACTACGATCAGCGTTTTATCTCGCTCTCCACCAGGTAGCGCCACCGTCCAGTCCAGGACTATCTTCTAGCAGTGTGAATGCAAACCGATATATCGGCTATATAGTAACCCACATATTACACGAAATAGTTAAACAGGATTAGGCAATGAGAAAGAGACCTAAGATTCTTGATCATTAAAGGTGCATATTCACACCAGATTGAACAGAAAATGGATAAAATTGCATACTTTTATAAGATTAAATTATGTGCCTATGTGTAATGAGACGAAATAATGCATCTCCTCTCTCCATCCCTCCTCCTCCTCTTCCCCCTACGCTTCATCTCTCTTCTCCTCACGCACCTTCTTCTGCTCCTCTTCTTCTGTCTCCACCTCCTCTCCCTCCTATGGAGAATAATAGTAACCTGTCTGACAGGAAGTTTGCTAAGTACCGTCATCAATCGCATAGCAAGGGCCTGTGGAGGATCCCCAGAATCACCAAAAAGATTCTGATGATAGGGTCCTCTAATCTAGCCCGAATTGATTTAGATGTCCATCCTGACATCCAGGTTGAGTGCTATCCTGGTGCCGCATTATCACATTTCAGAACAATGGCTATGCGACACCAGGATGGCCCTAGCCCGGAGAAGATCATCTTGAATATTGGCATCAACTCCAAAAATGAGCATCCAACCAAAGCCTCAAGCCATTTACGGTTCATGGCTCGTGAATTTAAAAACACCTTCCCTAATGCGGAGTTGCACTTTGCTGAGATTAACTTCTCTGATAGCTTGTCAGACAGGCAAAGGTACTGTCTCAAGCGTATCAACGAATCAGCAAGGTCCAACTGCCACGTTGATAAGGTCATCCCCAAAATTTCTGATGCGAATTTTCATGTTGAGAAGGATAGAATCCATTGGACGAAAGAAACAGCTAATTGTATTTATAACCATTGGTTGACGGTACTTAGTTTAAACTAAATGTGGGTCAAGGCAATAGCTCCCCTAACATAGGATTAGGAACAAACCTTGTCAATTTAGCAGCTGACTATGATCTCTCACCATCTGAAAAATCAATTCTCGATCGTGGTCTTACTTTTATACCAACTCCAAAACCAAAAACAGGATTAGATTTGCTTTTAGACACAGGTCTTATTGAAGTAGCTAATTTTGGTCATTCAGTAAAAATAGCCCATCATTTTCGAAATTTAAATGGAGAGTCAAAACCATTCACTGGAAAATCCGGTTGGGACCCTCCAGATAGGCTAGTTGATGACAATGTTAAAGCAACCATAAAAACGGTTGCTGGTATAGCCAGATCATTGCCAGTTACAAACAATAAGCAAAACCTTTCATTTCTCGAACGACAGGCTATCAACAAATTACGTAGAAATCAAAATATTATTATAAAACCAGCCGATAAAGGTTCAGCAACTGTGATTATGTCTAGAGAAAACTACATCCGCGAGGCCGAAAGGCAGTTAACTAACACCAGGCATTACAGAAAACTTGATAATTTAATTTGGCCTCAAAACCGACAAAATTTCATTGAAATACTTAATTCATTGCATACAGATAAGTACATCGATAAGAAACAGCTAAAGTATCTGCTAGGTGAGAATAATCCACAAAATCGGACATTTTATATCTTGCCTAAAATCCATAAACCTATCAGCACCTGGTTAGATCCATTGACACCTCCTGGACGACCCATCATTTCAGACTGTGGCAGTGAGTCTTATGGCATTTCAGAATATATTGATTACTATTTAAAGCCCATTGCTAATAGACACAAGAGCTTTCTCAAGAACACTGAACACTTTCTTTCAAAGTTATCCAAATTGTCAGTTCCGAAAGATGCATATTTAGTCACATTAGACATAGATGCTATGTATACCAATATAGATATTGATGCTGGAGTCAATGCTATTAAGAATTCTTTTGTCAAATTTCCTGATCCAGATCGACCAGACACGGAAATTCTAAAATTATTAGAGCTAAGTCTTAAAGGAAACGATTTCCAATTTAATGGTGAAAATTACCTTCAAATCTGTGGATGCGCAATGGGTAAACGATTCAGCCCAAATTTTGCCACGATTTATGTTGCGGAGTGGGAAGTGGAGGCACTGAACAAATCAACCAAAAAGCCTCTTCTTTACCTCAGATATCTAGATGACATCTTCATAGTTTGGCAACATTCAGAAGAAGACTTTTGGGAATTTTTTCGCATTTTAAATAACCAAGATTCAAACATCAAGCTAAAAGCTACTATTAGTGGAACATCGGTTGACTTTTTAGATGTCACGATCTATAAGGGTCCTCAATTTGATTCCTCTGGAAAATTAGAATATAAAGTATTCTTTAAGCCAACAGACTCACATCAGCTGCTTCACAAAAAATCATTTCATCCTCCACACACATTTAAAGGTTTGATCAAATCGCAAATCATAAGATTTTTTCGAAACTCTAGCAACAGGCAAAATCTGAATAGTGCATGCTCTACTCTGTTTGATGCTTTGAAAGCACGAGGCTATTCAGCCCGTTTTCTTCGAAAAATTAAAGCAGACACCATCAATGAGCTTGAAAATCTAAAACCTCATAGCGGACCCGAGTTTGAACCTGTCCAAATTAAACACAATAAACCAATCATGTGCGATGGATCAGTTTCTAAATGCGACAAATATAGATGCAAAGTAAACAACTATATTGTAAACCAACAAACATTCCTGAGCTTTCAAACTAAAAATGAATATCATATCCGAACTAATATGCATTGTGATTCTGAGAATGTAGTCTATTTGATCAATTGTGCCCTTTGCCAGAAACAGTATGTTGGTGAAACAAAAAATGCATTTAGAGTGCGTGCTAGACGCCACGTTTCTGATATTAACACCTCAGCAGATACGCCAATTGCTCAACATTTCCAACTTCCGGATCATTCAGTTGAACATCATTTTGAAATCATGCCAATAGAACAGATTCCGACCTTCGATAGTGAGGAAGAAACGAGTTCGTTTCGCAAAATCCGAGAGGGCCATTGGATTAGAACACTCCAAACAAAAGCACCATTTGGAATAAATGTAGATTCGGGAATATCACAAAAGAACAAAATTATCCCATTTCAACTCATATACAATAGACGTAATGTTGAATTAGCGAAAACCATGAAAGACGAATATTCACAGTTGCAATCTAAATTAAAGGAACCGATCAAAGCACGACCAGTAATAGCTTACAATAGAAATCCAAACCTGAAAGATTTGCTAGTAAGATCAAAGTTAGACCTCATGGTTCCTGATAACAATGACAAGGTTTCATCCCTCCCTACCTATTCTTAAATAAATCTAATCCCAACCAAAATCAAAGGTGGGGCAACATGAAATCATATCCGTAGGACATCTTTTAGTTGTGTGTCTGCAAAAGTGTGTGTGCGTGCGTGCGTTTGTTCATATGTGTGTATGTATATGGGTGTATGCTCGTACATCCGTACGTGCGTGCATCTATACTTGCGTGGGTGTATGTGTGCGGGTGTGTATGTGGGTGTGGGTGCATTAATTCGTGAGTACATCAGTGCGTGGGTGTATGCGTGCATGCATTCGTGCGTACGTTCGTGCATGCGTTCATGCATGCATTATTGCGTGCAGTCGTGCATGTATTACTGTGTGCATGCATTCGTGCATTCGTACAGGTGCGAGCGTGCGTGCGTGCGTGCGTGCGTGTGTGTGTGATTTCTCTATAATGTAGGATCAATCCCAGCCTTTACCTGTTAAAGCGACCTACTGATAAGTTCACTTTACCCCAACTAATCTCAAGGGGGGACCACTCTAAGTAAATCTAAACTTGGTCTCGATAGGACAAATTTAGGTAAAGAAATTTTTAATTAAATTCCTGTGCCAATGCGTTTTTTTCAATGTAAAGACAGACAGACAGACAGGCAGGCAGGCAGGCAGGCAGGCAGGCAGGCAGGCAGGCAGGCAGGCAGGCAGGCAGGCAGGCATAGATGAGTGCATGCATGCATTGGTGTAGACAGGAAGATTGCTAGGTAGATGGCAGATCTGGTTTGGGACCAAATTTCATAATAAGATAAGATAGGCACTGTATAGAGAGAACCAAGCTTTCGGTATAGCGTCTTGTATGCGAGCTAACAGACGCGTAGCATCTATTGGTCTAAGAGCAGTAACATAGCAAATCTCAGCCAATGATTTCCATTCCCTCCGAATAGGGTCAACAATGTCACATACATATTTAATGCCTTTCCATGCCATTGATGGATAGTACATAGCTTTGCCTTGATGAGTGATGTGATTATTTCCCCATAGCTCCAATTGTAAAACATTTCCCCAGTATAGTGGTACATCGTCAACTTTAATAAACGCATCAAAACCAGTTTTTAGCTCGAGAAAATGCGGAGGAACTCGCGTATAATTCGGGGGCGGATTTTTGGCACAAAAAAAGCTTTTGGTTGAGAAAGGTTTTATGAAGCTTTCTATTAACGACCTTGATAAATTTTCCCACTGAATATCAGAATGAAGTAATGCATTTAAAGATTTGAAACGCAATGACATGCTCTTCATTCTAACATCTACAAGATTAAGCCCGCCATGAATTACATCATTCATGCAAACATCCTGTGATACAAGACATGCCTTACCTTCCCATAAAGATTCTCGGACCATTCTATTTATTTCACATTCGACATGTTTGGGCATATATATAACAGAGGCTGTATACCATAACTTTGAAAGTATTAAGGTATTTACAACCAAGGTTCTGCCGAAAATAGTTAAATGCCGATGCTTCCACGCATTACAGGTTTTCTTCATTTTAGCTATTCTCTCTTCCCAGTTAATGTTCTCTTCACCCTCTCTACTGAAGTGAATACCTAGAATCTTAATTGATTCATATGTCTATCGGATGTCCAGTGGCTTATCACACGTCTTCCACTGACCCAATAATAATCCAACTGATTTAGCTGTGTTTATCTTCAGGCCAGAGGCCATGTGAAAATCCAATAAAATAGTGTCAAGCCTTTTAAAATCACCATTGGTTCCTGTAAAGACAGTTGTGTCATCGGAATATTGAGACACCTTTATGGGCCGATTTACATCATGAATATCTATACCATGAAAAAGTGGGTCCTCCCTGAGGGTTGCTCCTAGTGCCTCCATTGCTATGACGAATAACACGGGAGACAATGAACACCCTTGACGCACACCACGCTCTAAAATAATGGGCTGACTTTTAAAATTGTTTACGAGATATTTGCTGCTAATATTTCCATAGAGAATTCGGATCCATTTTATGATATTTGGTCCCAAACCAATGTGACTGAGTGATTTAAACATAAACTCCCATTCTAATCGATCAAACGCATTTTCGATGTCTAAACCTATAATGGCTCCTGGGGCATTACCTTTCTCAACCAATTGTATAATGTCTCTAATTAAAAATGTATTGGTCAAGGTAGAGCGACCTGGAATAAAGTAAGTTTGATCGGTGGGTGGGTGGATGGATGAATGGACGGATGGATGGACGGGTGGTTGGATTGGTGTGTGGAGATCGATCGGTGGGGTGGATGAATGGATGAATGAATGAATGAATGAATGAATGAATGAATGAATGAATGAATGAATGGATGGATGGATGGATGGATGGGTGGGTGGGTGGGTGGGAGGGTGGGTGGGTGGGTGAATGGATGGATGAATGGATGGAAGGATGGATCCTTCCTCCCTCTCTCCGACTAAGCTCTATCCTTCCTTTATGCGCGTCCCCATCCCACCTCCCCATCCTACCCGCCTCCCCATCCGTCCATGGATGGATGGATGGGGGCGTGGGATGGATGGATGGATGGTTAGATGGATGGATGGATGGATGGATGGATGGGTGGGTGGGTGGGTGGGTGGGTGGGTGGGTGGGTGGGTGGGTGGGTGGGTGGGTGGGTGGGTGGGTGGGTGGATGGATGGATGGATGGATCCTTCATCCTTCTCTCCGACTAAGCTCTATCCTTCCTTTATGAGCGTCCCCATCCCACCTCCCCATCCTGCCCGCCTCCCCATCTGTCCATGGATGGATGGATGGGGGCGTGGGATGGATGGATGGATGGTTAGATGTCTGGATGGATGGGTGTATGGATAGATGGATGGATGGATGGATCCGTCCATCTGCCTTGCCAGCCATCTGGCTGTCTGTGTGTCCGCCCAGCCACTCACTCACATAAAATTAAGGGAGCTGAATACTACTTTCTTTCTACATGTATGAACAAAGTTTAATTATAAACACTGCAGTGGCCTTTCGGGTGTGGTGAACAAAATTCTATCAAATGGCTAAATATGTCCTCCAAACTTGATTCATTTTTTCGGCATCAAATGATCAAAAGGCATCAAAATGCAAAATTGAGTGTCCCAACAAAAGCATATAACACATTTGAATGATCGGTTCATGATCTCGTGAAGGAAACACTACTCACTTATCAATCCAATTCGGAAGAGTAAAATTTCACTAATCTGTGTGGAGTGAAACCAGTCCACTAATCATTGGCTTTATCAATGATGTTTGTGATAAACCCGGATCAAAGGAAACTCAAACCTTGCACAAAGTTCAATTGTTCAAATTAAACCATAGAGTAGTTTTTCAAAGGAGATTGAGTAATTCAGTAAAGGTATATAAAGCTGTCTATACTGAAGGACTGACAGATTTGTCATGTAGGCTACTGATGAAGCGCATCCCTGCGAAATGCATTTAGCCAATTGACGGTGTCCATAATTACTGTGAGTAACTTATAATATTGCGTATTGTATTGTTGTATTGTTAACCCTTGCATATTACATGTTAATTCTATAATTTGTCTTTCAGGTGTAAGTAATATATTGGTTCAATTTGTAGTTGATGTGAATGAATTTGTGTGCTTGAATTTGAGTTTGCCTGATCGAATCTTTCTTACCTGCTCAACTGCCTGTCTGAACGCTTGTCTGTCTGAATGGTTATTGCGAGGAAGAATGGTCGTAGGAAGAATGGAGATGGTAAAGGGGGTTCATCTGCGCATGCGCGCCTGGTAAAGCTGTATTACCAAATAATTCAGTACTTCCACCATATTGCTACGCTACGTAGGCATTTAGATGCCGAAACTCTCCCTGATGGGCTTAGCAGGAAGGTGGAAGAGCTGAATGGATTTTGTAAGCCAGCTATGCCAGATGATGACATCTACTTTGCCATCTGGAATGTGAATTTTGAGTGGGCAAAATCTACCATTAAGGCCATGTTAAATCACTATAATGAACAACTTGGTAGTATTAGAACTGAAGTAGTCCTCACACAGGCAATGCCACATTTAGACCTAGGTCGTGCTAAATCCAATGCTATACGCTGGGCAAAAAACAATTATAATAGAAAGCTCGACATTAATGCGATTAGTTCTTTTTACGATTTTATGCGACCGGTAGATCCACCTCAGCAACCAATTCAAAATCTCGCACAAGCCACGCCTCTGGTTATGATACCAACTGTGGCCCCACAATCACAAATGAAAAAACGCCTCAGATCACCTGAAACTTCGCCGCCAGTCACAAAACGAGTAGACAATAAAATCTCTCCATTGCTACCATTAGATTCTGGCCCTAGAGATATGCTATTTGAAGCATCATTAATCCCACTACCTGACTCTCCACTAGGTAATCTAAATGACCCAAACGAATATCCGCCCTTGCCACAGAGGGAAAGGGTTAATGGTAGCAAATCTGGTCCACGGACTGGCGCTTCTCAGAAATCCCCTCAGAGCAGTCAACCATCGGGTCTCAAGACCCCATCCCCAAAAGGGAAACTGCCACAGCCCAGCTTCTCTCCAACTCCAGGTCCAAGTAATGCACCGGAGGTGCGTCCTATTAAATTTGCAAATAGACCCAAACAACCAACCATGTTGGAGAGAAACATTTTTTGGAAATTTCGTCATGAAATCGAAAACAAAATTGACTGGCGACTACCTGTTCTCACGAACAAAGTACTCATCTTTGGAGCTTCGAACCTGAGTCGCATTAATGTTGAGCCCCACCCTGAAACGCAAGTTGCCTGCTACCCAGGAGCTAAATTGTGTCATGCTAGAGGACTAATTCAAAAGTACACTGGATCATTTAAACCAGAGAAAATAGTGATTAACATTGGTATTAATGATATGAATGATCCTATCTCTAGTTCAAAACATAGATTAATGCTGCTTCTCAGTGGATTAAGTCCAAATTCCCAAAGACTGCGATTTACTTCGCAAAACTTAACTATTCAAGTCGGTTGACAGCTCAGCAGAGGTTGGCGATTCAGTCCCTCAATTCGACGGCTGAATCATCAAAATCTGTGACTGTCATTCCTGCACTCAGACTCTCCGAATTTAATGTTGTTAAGGATAACATTCATTGGACTGAGAAGACAGCTAACTCTATGTATTCTACCTGGCTTAAATTCCTAAATTTAAACTAGACAGGGGCCAAGGTAACATCCGCCCGGAAACAGGACTGGGCAGTAATATTGTCAATCTAACTGGCTCCCCATTAGGTGAAGCAGAGCAGTCACTGCTCAATTTTGGTCTTACATTTGTCCCAACACCAAAACCTAAAACAGGATTTGGATGCTCTTTTAGATAATGGCTGTATGGAAACATCTGAATTTAGTCACTGTATTAAGTTAGCAGACTTCTTTCGTAACTCTAATAGTAACATTCCACCATTCATTGAAAAAAATGGCTGGGCACCAAACGTAAAAATTCTGGACCCAGCGATCGGTGAAAGCTTAGAACTCTTTTCAGAACGTGTTAAATATTCTGCATTCCCTAATGATCAACCAAATTTACCCTATGAGGAACGCCAGGCCTTAATTGAATTGTCTAAAAACAGCGAAATTGTCATCAAACTTGCAGATAAAGGGTCGGCGACTGTAATAATGCCTGTCTACACTCATGCATGCATGCACTTATCTATGCCTGCTGCCTGCCTGCCTGCCTGCCCGCCCGTCCGCCCGCCCGTATGTCCATCCGCCTGCCTGCCTGCCTGTCAGCTGTCTGTCTGTTTGCCTGCCTGCTCCCCTGCCTGCTTGCCCGTCCGCCTGCCTGCCTGCCTGCCTGCCTGCCTGCCTACATGCATGTCTGCCTTCCTGTATGTCAGTATGTTTACCTGTCTGCCTGCCTGCATGTACTACCTGCCTGCCCACATGGCTGACCGCATGCCTCTATGGCTAGATGTTTGCCTGCCTGCCATCCTATGCGTCTCTGTCTCTCTATCTGTCTACCTGCCTATTTGCATGCCTGCCCACCCGCCTGTATTGCTGTCTGGCTGCTTGCGTTCCTGATAGTCCTACCCATACATTTATAAATGCACCGATATGCATACCCTCCCACCCACAGACCCACCGTCAAACACACATAGATCCGTGCAATGAGCCATCTACAGATTCACAAACCCACGCACACAAAGGTCCATTGAGAGGCCACAGACACAAACACAGATCCAGTGACCCAGACACACACGCACTCACGCACGCACACACGCACGCACGCACGCACGCACGCACGCACGCACACACACACACACATGCACGCACACAAGCACGCACGCGCAGGCATGCGCTCACGCTCGCACACACAGACCCAGCACTCATAGTCCCACCCGCCCACAGACACGTGACTCATAGATACATGCACAAGCCCCACCCACACCCACAAATGCGTGCCCAACCAAAGACCCACACACCCACAAACAAACACACCTACCAAAACATGCGCCATGCCCTGGCCCACCCATCCAAGGACACATCGATTCACATACCAAGTCAATCACAAAGCCACACTCCCATCCTCACATATACCCAAAAGTCTCAACTCCATATCTAGTAGCCAAACGACACCTACATAGCCACTTACTCACAGCCACCCGATCCTCAGGCACACGCACAGCTCCCTAAAAGACACCTTCGTAAGGCGAGGCAACGCCTTAGCTAAGGCGAGGGAACGCCTTACCAAGTCGAGGGAACGCCTTACTAAGGCGAGGGAACGCCTTAGTAAGGCGTGGGAACGCCTTAGCTAAGGCGAGGGAACGGCTTAGGTAGCCAAAAATAATTTTCACCATGTCGTCTAAGGGGCTCCGAGTAGTCAGTATTCCCTGATATGATATTCTAAATACGTGACCCACAATGTGACGTTTAATATTATTAATATTATACGTCTGCACGGTGGATGATAGTGGGGTGGGGCACGAACCGTAGTGCACGTAAGACGTCAAATCCATAGAGAATTAAAAATATAATCATACGCGGTCAAGCGAAGAATTTTACCTGCCCACATACTTGTTACCTGGGTTTATCTGATAAATGGTCACGAATTTCATGACAATTTTATTTAGCCGAATTTTGAAAATGTTATTGAAGATAGACTGCACAGGCACATATCTATGGAAATAATCCAGTTTTCTTTGACCTGTTGCAGTGGCTTAGTCATGCAAAATATGTTATGGGGGTGGGTGGGTGGCATAAGCCTAAACGTAACGGGGCTGGGGTGGGAGTCAGGGTTTGGGGTGTTGATGTGTGGCGGAGAGGTGGGTGGGGGTGGGGGTGTTGCGGTGTCGGTGTCTTCGAAATATATGGAGGGTTCTGGGTGATAATAGCGAGGGGTACTTCCCCAGTCCTCACTCACCCGCTCTAGACACTCCCATAGCTACGCCACGGAAGCCACGACATAAAAAGCATAAACAAGTTGGTTAAATTTAGATTGAGCGCCGCGTCATCACCTTGCAATAGCTTTATTTTGCTGTGCTTAGCAAAAACATAGTAAAAGAAACCGTAACCTTCACCATGAAAGATAATTCTCTACATTTACCTACCTCAATTGCTAAGGGCAAGTGATTGGTAAATTATTTTATTGGGCCTCAACCCATGAAACCAACTGCTATTGCATAAATTATGTGTATGTAGTTAAAATAGCAGAACCACCCATGTAGATCCTCACTTTCACTTCAAATTCTGCATTAACAATCTACAGTCAATAGCCAAATTATTTAAATAATTACATAATTTAAAATATTGGTGACTGATGAGACATGCTTGATAATATAGATAGTATAGAAAGAACAATCAATGTTTACCTCAGTGTCTGCAAACAGTGTAAATTCTACAAAATGTTTTAGCATTTGATAATCAGATCTATGCATTTGCAAGTTCCATGCCATGAATTGGTTCAGAGAAATTAGGTAGCATTGCCAGCGTTGAATCACTCACTCCATATTAAAACATTGCTGAACCTATGGTCCCCAGATCTGCCCAAGCATAGAAACCAATTTGTCTTTTAAATAGGAGTGGTGTATGAGCATTTAGCCATGTGCCATTCGCTCAGGAAATGCTGAGAATTAGATACGTGGAGGCAAGTTCCTGACAAACAAGGGTGTAACTCCACCCACACAGGGAAATTTTTAGGCTCTAGATATCAAATTCAATTTAACAATGGCCAGGACTGATGGTAATTGGAAGTTGTACTAATTCAATTACCACATTGGTAAATTTTTAGGAATTGGAATTGCAACGGTTAGGGTTTCTATTACTATGTTTTTGCTAAGCACAGCAAAATAAATCTAGGAAAATAACAAAACTATGAAAATTCAATAAATTTTACAATCAGTCCAATCTTATGTAGAAATATAAATATTGCAATATTTTGGGAGCAGATAAATTGTATCCATTGTTGCAGGTACGTGTATGTAATGACATCCATATGCTTTAACCCTTAAGGGCATGTAGCTATTCATTAACCATTTATCCCGCTGAATTCCCCATGTCTCATTTTCAATGCTACCATCCAGGAACACTATTGAATATTTAGAAATTAATTTGACTGGCAGTTGTTGCTGCCTTAGGCAGCAATGGCTTCCAGTCAAATTAATTTCAGAATATTCCACAGAATAAGTTTTATATCATAAAGAATATTTTTTCAGGGATTTGTTGGTGAAATGGTTAACTAAATACACAATTAAACATGATCAACGTATATTCAAAGTTAGTTAAGCTTATTTACTTTATGCGTATGGTAACAGTGACTTCCTCTTACAATCAGTGGGGTTGCCCTTAGCTGGCCTACCACTTGAAATGCAGGAGAAAACTTTTTTCCATCCCACTCACCCCATATCCAGCCCATATACACCTCCAAATCAGCTCCTGCATCTCAAAATCTGACACACCCAGCTGGTTATCATATTAAATCTCCTGCCAGCCATGGATAATTAAACTTATTTAAAAGAATAACAACACTGCTGAATATTTTCACTTGAACTTAGACTAACATCCATTTTGCTAGCACCCGCCCCCGCCCCCCCCCCCCCCTCCCCACCCCCACCCACCCCACTCCAACCCCGCACTCCCACCGCCCACAACCCAACCAAACATGTATACAGTTATCTCCTCACTCAGTCGTCTAGAGGTATAATTTATCACCATTCATACCATCATGCACTTATTTGAGCATGAACAGCACAAATGTCGCCATTCACATACAGAATGAGCAAGCCATTTGATGCACGAATACTGATTCTAACATGGTATGAAAGCAGTAAATAAATCATTGCTCTCAATATCGTACACAAATAAAGTGGAAATTGAATATATTCCGCCAAACAATTATTATTTAGAGGATTAGGGCGGTGCAAGATAAGATTTACATCCAGGAAGATCGGTGTTTACTTTATCACATCAGTGAACGATTGGCGGCCAGGCTTCCCCCGTTCTAAAAATAATGACGTAATGACGTCACGAAAAAACCTATAATATTATTATTATTATTATTAGTAGTATTGTTAAGCAGACTAAATTTAATGTACTGTGAGAAGCAACTTTTCACAACCTGTCTAATTTTCTGACAGCACGCCCCCTCACCCCGCTTAGCTCAATTCTGTTTAGCAATATGTGAATATCACAGTAAAAATAAATTGTGACGTGACTGGGAGAGAGCAAACAAACTACAGCTTTAGAGGGTAACTCAGAAAAAATATAAATAAACAACATTTATCAATGATCACGTCATCGCGTGACTGTCAAGGTTACTACAAAACAGCCAGCAGATCGACTAGTCACGTCATTGATTACATCCGATTATCAAGCGCTTGCAACTGGTATCTGAGGCATTTCATATTATTTCACGAAAATAGTGTTATATCACATGTATATTACCTAAAATATACAAGCATCTCACGAATTGTTCTCAAATATTACCTCGTGCTATTGTAGATAGGGCTACAATCCATGGCTTCGTGTATTTACACTGATATAAGAGGCGTGGCTTCGTGCCGAGAAGTCGGTCATATCGCCGAAATTGATTTTTGAAAATTTGATTTGGTCACACAATTTAGTAACGACGCGCGTTGATTGGCTAAAAATGTTGCGCAGCAAACATGCGCGCCGTGATTTTGGCTAGTTACGTGGCAGAGGGTGTGTCTGGAGATACGACGTCACGGCGGGTGAATGTCTCGCAACAGGCGAGAATGACTAGCTAGTGACGTGAACACTCGCACGTGACGCGATGCACTCAGTTACGTCAAGGTTCGAGGTCAAGTTCCTTATTTACACCCATACCACAGCGTGATGGTTTATAATATAGTTACAATTTTTACATCAGTTGTGGAGTCTAGTTAAGTAATGGCAATAACTTAATCTCTATAGCTTAATAAGTAGCCTAAATATATTTATACAATTGTTACTATCGTCGCTGTCATTAAGATTTGTATTGCTATCGGCGGTGTTCTTGCAATTGTTGGTGTCGCCGCCGTCGTCGTAGTGTACGGTAGTTTTCCATTGCAAGAAAGATAAAGATAATTAATAACTATTAAGTATATGTACAAATCTGACGGCTAGTTCACATTTATGTCTACTATATAAATAATTATTCATGTTAACGATTGCTATTAATTAATGCTTGTTATTAATTCGGTCGGTCGGTCGGTCGGTCTATTTGCGTGGATGCGTGGATCCCTCCATTGCATCTGTAATTTTGGTAGTTTTCAATGGGATCCAAACAGTTGAAAATGGCTTAAGCTAGTTAGCCTACACCGTACACACGTATGTTAAAAAACACTCCGAAAATACCATTGTTTGACGCGTGTCGTTCGTTTTATCACATCCATAAAACGCGCAGGCCTATACTTACATACTTTGATACAACCCACAGTCGTCACAGGACGACGACCAGTTTGTCAGGAAATTATCCAATTCCGATAACGAATTAGTTATGCTTTTCAATATTCTTCGAAAGCGGAAAAAGAGCAGATATTGGGAACAGTGGATGTGGTGGGGTGGCAAATGCCAGAAGAAATGTCACCTTTCTATCCACAATATATAAATCACACAGTAAATTTGGTTGTATCCAAACAAAGGGTTTCAGCGAAGATGGCCAGATGGAGAGATAGATGAACAGACAATCATGCACTCAGTCCACATTAGAGGGTTCGTAGGCCATGTACATTCTTCAATTGTAGGCCCATATATATTCTTAATTTCTAAAGTAATTTCATTTTGGTTTAAACAGAATTTATTTTCAGTCTAAGCGGGAGCACGATAAGACATACATCTTATGCCCGCGTCTCCCATATAATATACAATTATGATACATACAGTACAATAACAAGTGGCGGACGCATACTATAGCATTAAATTAATTAATTTGGAGAGAGAGAGAGAGAGAGAGAGAGAGAGAGAGAGAGAGAGAGAGAGAGAGCGAGAGAGAGAGAGAGAGGTGGGGTGGGAGTTAGAAGGGAAGGGGTGGGGGGAGAGTAATTTCATTTTAGTTGCTACTCGCAACTAGTAGCCCTATTAGCCTGTCTGCTACCTGTCTGTCTGTCTGTCTGTCTGTCTGTCTGTCTGTCTGTCTGTCTGTCTGTCTGTCTGTCTGTCTGTCTGTCTGTCTGTCTGTCTGTCTGTCTGTCTGTCTGTCTGTCTGTCTGTCTGTCTGTCTGTCTGTCCGTCCGTCCGTCCGTCCGTCCGTCCGTCCGTCCGTCCGTCCGTCCGTCCGTCCGTCCGTCCGTCCGTCCGTCCGTCCGTCCGTCCGTCCGTCCGTCCGTCCGTCCGTCCGTCCGTCCGTCCGTCCGTCCGTCCGTCCGTCCGTCCGTCCGTCCGTCCGTCCGTCCGTCCGTCCGTCCGTCCGTCCGTCCGTCCGTCCGTCCGTCCGTCCGTCCGTCCGTCCGTCCGTCCGTCCGTCCGTCCGTCCGTCCGTCCGTCCGTCCGTCCGTCCGTCCGTCCGTCCGTCCGTCCGTCCGTCCGTCCGTCCGTCCGTCTGTCTGTCTGTCTGTCTGTCATGCTGTATGTATGTATGTCTGTCTGTCTGTCTGCCTACCTGCCTGTTGACCTGCCACATGCCTGTATGTCTGTCTGTCTGTCTGTCTGCCTCCCTGCAATTGACATTTTCTAAGAGAAAAATTCTCATTTTCCTGAACAATTTTAATCACGAAATATCACTCAGAATACAGGAGATGGCTTCTCAGAGCATTTAATTTTCAAAAAGACACCCTGACCCCCGCATATTAGGGAGGGGGAAGCCCGGTCCCTGGCCCACCTCCTTCACGCCCACTCAGCACGAAATCCTGTATCCACCCGTAGCAACCACCTGTTGCAGAGCCACTCCGCCGCCACTGGCAAGCTATCAGAATTATTAAAATAATCTTAGTTGGAAATCTGTGCCTCTATTTGTACGAGGATGGCTAATTATATCCCACGAAACAAGGATAGTCGTCAGACTACAATTCTTGTATTTATTTTTCTTATTTTATGTGTTAATGTAATGTTTTTTGGACGGAAACAACTCCCGAGTCAATTAGAAGGGTTGCCTGCTGAGAGCTCTGGTGAACCATAGCTAAAGCATCATATTTGTCACAGATATAGTTTCTAAAAGAGCAGTCTCATGCATGCCAGCATGTTTCTATCACTGTCACATTTACTGGCATTAGAACACTCCCTGATTAGTGGATGTTGAAATCTATAAATATCTGTTGTTGTATAAATTGTAGTAATTTAACTAGTTCCGTCCATCCAGCATGACTAGATTAGAATGTAGCGGTATAATAAACTGGTCTAAATGGCTATTCATTGTTTCTAATGCCATTTCTGTCAAAATAGTGTAATGCCATTAGCACACGTTTTCGACTTAGATAGCGCGCAGGCGCGGCTTACACTAGCAAGCACGTTCCATGATGGCTGCCAGCCCAGAGGGACTGGCCACTCTACACGGAACTCCCTGTAGTAGTACTATTAATTGGACATTAGAGGGCGCTTCGAATAATTCCTAGCGCCAAACAAATCAGCTCGAATGGCTCACATTGAATAACTGAAGCCCCGCTTTAAATAGCTCTGTAAATATATATTTAAGATCCAAGAACATGTCATTCTTACCAAGATGGATTGTACATTTATGTATTTACTGACAGACATGCATTAATCCACGTTTTCTGTTGTAAATCTGTGGATAAACGAGCGACCCATACAGTACAGGCAGGACATATAACATAAATGTTTCCAAAACAAAAACAGAAACATTTTAGTCAGTACAACTTTGAACACCATCTAAGAAATGTTCTGTTGAATATTTTGAACATAATTGGCAGCATGACTTCCAATCCGAGTATGTTCAAAATATGCAACAGTATGTATGGTCAGTTATTTCTGAGCTGTACTGTATGGCACGATGTTGTTGTTCCCTCCAATAATTAGGAGGGCGCAACACGATATGTTGCTGCACATCTTATAACGTGCTCTTCCACCCGGATCACATCATCCCCTTACATCGGCCACTGTATATATATTGTTTACTATTTACATGCTTGATATGCCATATAGAATTAGATATAATTATTATCATTGTCAATAGGATTCCTTCATAAAATTTAAACTGCTCACATGGAGGTGCTCCTTCATAGGGTACTTATTGCTAAAAGAAGAAGAAAATTAGGTCATTATCCGAGAATGCCAGATGGCTGTCCATTTACCTGCGACACGGGGAGGGACATCAAACTAACATACGCCTATTCACATAGCTACGTTGCTCTATACGGGAGCGGAGTCCCATTGCTTGGTCTCGCCCTCCCGCTCTGCTCCCGTATCGAACAGCGTCGCTATGCGGAGTGGGAGAGCGAGGACCATGAAATAATACGACGGTAGGGTTCCCCGCCACTCTGGAAATCAGGGAAAACCTTGAAAATAGATTTCATTTTTGCCAGTCAGGGAAAACTCAGGGAATTTGACAGTGACTCACAAGTGTTTTTCGCATTTTACCAGTTTGACGTAGTATGTTCACCTTGTGCCATGTTTCGAAGTTGTGTCCATTGACTGAAAATGGAAATAAATCGCAATTATTGTACGCACAGGCTACCACGTTGATGTATATTTTATCATTATCTTAGTTTCTGTGCTGCAACTACCTCTTGACATTCCAACAACCATGTTAAAGGAAAAATATGGAATTTTGGATATTTCTCAGGGGAATCTCAGCGAAATTTGTTTTGTTAAAGTGCTCTTCTGTAAGATCATCATTTTCCTGCGTATCTTTTACAGCTACGTTTGGCTCCACTGCATTTTGATTATTTTCTTGACTTAAGGTTATACCCTCCTCTCATACATGAATTTCATCAACTGTAATTACTTTAACAGGATTTGATGATTTGTTTGTGTCATTTACAGTGGCATGAACCTCAACAACAGCTTCCGTAGTGGTTGCTTCAGAAGCATTTGACTCAGTTGCATCCTTTATTGGGCGATTATCTCCTAATACTGAGGGCTTGTTTTGATTTTTTGGACGGCGCCATTTAAAATGGCCAACTGAACCACAGGGCAAACATTTGTTTTGATTGGGACAATCTGTTGCCAAATGGTCAGTACTTAGGCAGATCCGGCATTCTTTAATTTGCCCTCTATACCATAAGGGCAGGACAAAGCTGCCATCAAGCGCCAATCTGCTTGGTAAATGGCTATCCACTTTATCAAACCAGATACGTCTTACACCGTTTTCTAGCGTGCTGTCAAAGGGATACGTTTCCCGTTCAATCCTTTGCACTTTGCCCTATTTCTTGAGTTCACTCATGATTCTGTCATCTGGAATTTCTAGTGGAACTTTCATCTTCACTAGCAACCTATCTGACTCGATTTCCTCTACGTTACAAACTTCACCTTTTACAATAAGAACATCTTCAGAAGCTTTTCCTTGACCCCCTCATTTGACACTGTTACATTCCATACAGTTTTAGTAACATTGATAAGCCCCTGCAAATTAGCAGGTCCCGCGCCAATGACGTCCTTTAACCCATGATACACGTCGATAGCCATGACACCCCACCCCTTAGTTGTTATTTTAAGGCTTAGAGTACGCTTATAGGTTGCCATGGTGGTTTATAAAAGGAGGAACACCATACTACTACAATATATAATAAAAATATACTTATATAACATCAGGACGTCAGGGAAAGAGCTAAACACTAAATAAATAGTGTCCCCTTTTGAAACTCTGGAAAAAGACAGGTCGTTTTATGTGATGGTGCCTGTCTGTCTGTCTGTCCGCCCATCCGTCCGCCCGTCCATCCGTCCGTCTGTTATGCATTTGCCAAGAAAGTATAAAGAAATAAAACCACCAACGTCATAAGAAATACATACGATATCAACTGAAGTACCTGAAATAAAATGTACATAGTAACAGTGTATCGGAATGATAGATATATAAAAGATATTATTGTAAAATAATTTTTATGAATTAAATTGTATTCAGTATTAGCCAGGATTCTTCTCTTGCAAATCGACACTGGCTGAGCTACATAAAGTCTTCTCTAGCAAATCGACACTGGCTGAGCTACATAAAGTCTCCTCTTGCAAATCTACACTGGCTGAGCTATATAAAGTCTTCTCTTGCAAATCGACACTGGCTGAGCTATATAAAGTCTTCTCTTGCAAATCGACACTGGCGGAGGTATATAAAGTCTTCTCTTGCAAATCGACACTGGCTGAGCTATATAAAGTCTTCTCTAGCAAATCGACAGTGGCTGAGCTATATAAAGTGTTCTCTTGCAAATCGACACTGGCTGAGCTATATAAAGTCTTCTCATGCAAATCGACACTGGCTGAGCTACATAAAGTCTTCTCTTGCAAATAGACACTGGCGGAGGTATATAAAGCCTTATCTTGCTCATCGACACTGGCTGAGCTATATAAAGTCTTCTCTTGCAAATCGACACTGGGTGAGATATAAAGTCTTCTCTAGCAAATCGACACTGGCTGAGCTATATAAAGTCTTCTTTTGCAAATCGACACTGGGTGAGCTATATACAGTCTTCTCTTGCACATCGACACTGGCTGAGGTATATAAAGTCTTCTCTTGAAAATCGACACTGACTGAGCTATATAAAGTCTTCTCTTGCAAATCTACACTGGCGGAGGTATATAAAGCCTTCTCTTGCAAATCGACACTGGCTGAGCTATATAAAGTCTTCTCTTGCAAATCGACACCGGCTGAGCTATATAAAGTCTTCTCTAGCAAATCGACACTGGCTGAACAATATAAAGTCTTCTCTTGCAAATCGACACTGGCTGAGCTACATAAAGTCTTCTCTTGCAAATCGACACTGGCGGAGGTATATAAAGCCTTCTCTTGAAAATCGACACTGGCTGAGGTATGTAAAGTCTTCTCTTGCAAATCGACACTGGCTGAGCTATATAAAGTCTTCTCTTGCAAATCGACACTGGCTGAACTGTATAAAGTCTTCTCTAGCAAATCGACACTGGCTGAGCTATATAAATTTTTCTCTAGCAAATCGACACTGGCTGAGCTATATAAAGTCTTCTCTTGCAAATCGACACCGGGTGAGGTATATACAGTCTTCTCTTTCAAATCGACACTGGCTGAGGTATATAATGTCTTCTCTTGAAAATCGACACTGACTGAGCTATGTAAAGTCTTCTCTTGCATATCGACACTGGCGGAGGTATTTAAATCCTTCTCTTGCAAATCGACACTGGCTGAGCTATATAAAGTCTTCTCTTGCAAATCGACACTGGCTGAGCTATGTAAAGTCTTCTCTAGCAAATCGACACTGGCTGAGCTATATAAAGTCTTCTCTAGCAAATCGACACTGGCTGAACTATATAAAGTCTTCTCTAGCAAATCGACACTGGCTGAGCTATATAAAGTCTTCTCTTGCAAATCGACACTGGCTGAACTATATAAAGTCTTCTCTAGCAAATCGACACTGGCTGAACTATATAAAGTCTTCTCTAGCAAATCGACACTGGCTGAGCTATATAAAGTCTTCTCTAGCAAATCGACACTGGCTGAACTTTATAAAGTCTTCTCTAGCAAATCGACACTGGCTGAGCTACATAAAGTCTTCTCTAGCAAATCGACAACGGCGGAGGTATATAAAGTCTTCTCTTGCAAATCGACACTAAGTGAGCTATATATAGTCTTCTCTTGCAAATCGACACTGGCTGAGGTATATAAAGTCTTCTCTTGAAAATCGACACTGACTGAGCTATATAAAGTCTTCTCTTGCAAATCGACACTGGGTGAGCTATATAAAGTCTTCTCTTGAAAATCCACACTGGGTGAGCTATATAAAGTCTTCTCTTGTAAATTAACACTGGCTGAGCTATATAAAGTCTTCTCTTGCAAATCGACACTGGCTGAACTATATAAAGTCTTCTCTAGCAAATCGACACTGGCTGAACTATATAAAGTCTTCTCTAGCAAATCGACACTGGCTGAGCTATATAAAGTCTTCTCTAGCAAATCGACACTGGCTGAACTATATAAAGTCTTCTCTAGCAAATCGACACTGGCTGAGCTACATAAAGTCTTCTCTAGCAAATCGACAACGGCGGAGGTATATAAAGTCTTCTCTTGCAAATCGACACTAAGTGAGCTATATATAGTCTTCTCTTGCAAATCGACACTGGCTGAGGTATATAAAGTCTTCTCTTGAAAATCGACACTGACTGAGCTATATAAAGTCTTCTCTTGCAAATCGACACTGGGTGAGCTATATAAAGTCTTCTCTTGAAAATCCACGCTGGGTGAGCTATGTAAAGTCTTCTCTTGCATATCGACACGGGCGGAGGTATATAAATCCTTCTCTTGCAAATCGACACTGGCTGAGCTATATAAAGTCTTCTCTTGCAAATCTACACTGGCTGAGCTATGTAAAGTCTTCTCTAGCAAATCGACACTGGCTGAGCTATATAAAGTCTTCTCTAGCAAATCGACACTGGCTGAACTATATAAAGTCTTCTCTAGCAAATCGACACCGGCGGAGCTATATATAGTCTTCTCTTGCAAATCGACACTGACTGAGCTATATAAAGTCTTCTCTTGTAAATCGACACTGGGTGAGCTATATAAAGTCTTCTCTTGAAAATCCACGCTGGGTGAGCTATATAAAGTCTTCTCTTGTAAATTAACACTGGCTGAGCTATATAAAGTCTTCTCTTGCAAATCGACACTGGCTGAACTATATAAAGTCTTCTCTAGCAAATCGACACTGGCTGAACTATATAAAGTCTTCTCTAGCAAATCGACACTGGCTGAGCTATATAAAGTCTTCTCTAGCAAATCGACACTGGCTGAACTATATAAAGTCTTCTCTAGCAAATCGACACTGGCTGAGCTACATAAAGTCTTCTCTAGCAAATCGACACCGGCGGAGGTATATAAAGTCTTCTCTTGCAAATCGACACTAAGTGAGCTATATATAGTCTTCTCTTGCAAATCGACACTGGCTGAGGTATATAAAGTCTTCTCTTGAAAATCGACACTGACTGAGCTATATAAAGTCTTCTCTTGCAAATCGACACTGGGTGAGCTATATAAAGTCTTCTCTTGAAAATCCACACTGGGTGAGCTATATAAAGTCTTCTCTTGTAAATTAACACTGGCTGAGCTATATAAAGTCTTCTCTTGCAAATCGTCACTGGCTGAGCAAAAACTTGAATTTACTTGAATACCTATACAAAGGATAATATAAACCTATCCAGTGGTATGGCAAGGCGAGTCAAAACAGGACGCGGGGCAAAAAGGGACAGGCACATCTCTCAACAAATATAATTATTGAAGTTTGGACAGTATAGTCAATAATTATTGTCTCTACGGTTCGGCTTGGGGCCTGAGCGAATGTGTCCTGTGGACACCGGTGTTGGTCACCGTTGGTTACCGTGTATACACGGACGTTTTTTGGTAACTAGCTTAGTCATTCTACCGTCTGTCGCCGGACTGTCAACAAGTTTTATTAGTAATATTTATACGGCGGCTGACAAAGTAAAGAAAACTGTTGTTTCGTCATTTGTGCTTGGGCTTATCGGTTAGGAGAGAGCGATGTACAAAGTCATTTTACGAATGCACTATCTCCCTTTATTTTAGAAACATATCGGTTTCATTTTCAGCTAATGTATTCTGTATTGGTATTTTGAATTTTGCACGTGTTGGTATACGTATCTATCTTAAGCAGTGTATTTTTACAGACTTGTCTCAAAAGCAACTGCTAAAATAAGACGGTTGTTAAATATAAGGTTCATCAAGGTATAATATGTCGCAAAATAAATTATGCATATGCATTGTAAAATGGCGGGAAATGTGAATAATGAAGCATACGCTATTGGGACAAAACGGGACGCCACTTGTTGGGGCAAGACCGGACAGTGTCCCATTATGCCACAATAGAAATTGTCAAATATTACCGATGGGTGGACGACCACTACTACTACTCCTACTACTACTACTACTACTACTACTACTACTACTACTACTACTACTACTACTGCTACTGCTACTACTACTACTAATACTACTACTACTACTACTACTACTACTACTACTACGACTACTACTCCTACTACTACTACTACGCCTACTACTACTACTACTACTACTACTACTACTACTACTACTACTACTACTACTACTACTACTCCTCCTCCTACTACTACTACCACTACTACTACTACTACTACTCCTCCTCCTACTACTACTGCTACTACTACTACTACTACTACTACTACCACTACTACTACTACTACTACCACTCCTCCTCCTACTACTCCTCCTCCTCCTACTACTCCTCCTCCTCCTACCGCTACTACTACTACTACTACTACTACTACTACTACTACTACTACTACTACTACTACTACTACTAGTACTACTACTACTACTACTACTACTACTACTACTACTACTACTCCTACTACTCCTCCTCCTCCTACTACTACTACTACTACTACTACTACTACTGCTA
>JAVVLW010004097.1:0-25000 GCA_034401795.1 Chaetoderma sp. LZ-2023a | reverse complement strand
GACATTGATTAGCCTAATCCCTAGCCGTATCGCAAAATCTAATATTACAGACCTTCCAAAGATTGTAGAGGATTTAGAACCATATAGAAATGATCTGCCCCGATTCAACAGCCTCTGAGTTGAACTTGAAATTTGGCGCGGAAGATGGGCCGGTGAGCAATCGCCACCAGACTCACTACTGAAAGCGTTGAATGCGTGTAGTCGAGACTTGTTCCCGAATCTAGCCGTCCTCCTCCAGATTGCATGCGTCATCCCGGTTACCAGCTGCGAAGCCGAAAGGTCGTTTTCCGCCGTTTGTCGGCATAAAACTCAGTTACGATCAACAATGGGAGAGGAGCGACTGACATCGCTGCTCTTAATGAACATGTAATCCGATACACATATTGATATTGATAACGTAGTCAGTAAATTTATTCAGAAAATATCGCTCCGTTTGTTTTCCCCTATTTACGAACTGTGGTAGAATAGACCTTTCCGGTTTTAGCTATTCCCCACCGATCTCTAGCTAAGCTCCACTCACACCTCGCTCGTGTGGGATCGATCGATTTCTTAACACCATGACTATCAATTTAGAGAAGACTACACATGTAAGTTGTTGAATATTTTGAAACTAATCGACTGCGTGTTGTTGCTGCATAAGGCAGCAACAGCGCCCAGTCAAATTAGCTTCAAAATATTCAACATCATGTTTATTAAATAGCAAAGAATTACGAAGACATTCAATCCATACAACGTGTCAGACTATTCAAGATTTGATGGCTGGCCTTCAAACACTTTATGATGTAATTGATGTGACGTATTCCTACACGTGTTGTTCTGATTATGCCGTCATATGTGGTCAGATAATAGATGGATACTCTGGAAATGTCTGATTGTTATATCATGTGACAATAGTGTCAAAAACATATTAAGAAATAAACCATTTTAAATGTTTTTAGAAGTCGTCGTGAGCAAAGATCATATTCCAACTGCTTATGCGGCAAGCTAGAATGTGTAGCCTATATGATACTGCTAAGCACTAACCATTTAAAAGTGAAACAATGCAATCCATCCATCGATTCATCGATTCATCCGTCCACCTACCAATCTATCCACCTGTTTATATCATAGGTAGCCCAAAATATCAATAAAGGGGTGAAGTGAACATTGAAGAATCAATTTGGACAACTATGCTCTTATATTTTGAAGACAATAGCTTCACAATACTAACACTAACATTGCATCGGATTAGGATTCTCCAATGGACGATTCACAATTGTATTGGTAATATGCACTATTAAGTTATGAATATGAATGGATGGATAAAATGATAAGTTAATGTGCTGTCGTCACAACCTTATTATCCGTAAAATGTACTCTATCTGTATTTGTGGATGATAATATAATAGACATATTTTTGGAAACATGATACCATAATGCTGGAAATTGTTGTCATTAACGTGACTGTAGTACTATTCAGTTAGCCTGCTGCCAAACATATGGCAGTTAAATTAATTCCAAATGTTAAACATTACTCAGCTGATCTTGTAAGATTCAAAATTTGAAACTTGTCCATGAAAAATGGGCATTGTCACCCCCAACTCATTCGTCATATTTACCTCCAGAAATGCGGGAGATGCATTTTGAAAGCATCTAGATTTTAAAATGTTAACCCCCCCCCATTGGACCCACCCCTTCGTGGATTCCTGGATCCGCCCCTGTATAGGCTTTACTAGGCCTTACCTATATCTTACATATGCCTTACATAAGCTTTGATAGGTCTTAGTATGGCTTACAACTTATTACACAGGCTTTACTAGGTCTTGCCTATCATATACTTAGGCGTCAGCTAGGACTTTGCTAAGCTTTCCCAGGAGTAGTAGTGTCGGTAGTAAAATGATACCACCGCCCTCAACTTGCCGCCGTTCCGCGATCCGTGGGCCCCACCGCCCTCTCAATCCCTGGGGCATAGGAATTTGAGACATGTGATGTTCGTGGTCGAGATGGGAGTTGCTGACATGGAAAATAAAAAACCCGTGCGGACCCCACCTGTCCAGGAGAACCTCCTCAGGTTACCGGCCAGTGGCCGGCCTCTCTATTCTGTGTAGGCTCAGACAAACACGTAGTCTCTGCCAGAGTCGCATCAGCATGATGGGACCATCCATAGGGGCTTCCAGCTACCTTGACAACGCTCACCTGGGAAGAGGCTAAAGTGATTAGCATGTGAGCCATGACAGACTCTGGCATGTTCACATGTTACACAGAGAATCTTATGCTGAGCAGGGGTCTCCAGCAGACAACCACGGCCTACGCTCTCCACCTCATAGAAGTGGCAGACAGACTCGATCTATTTACGTGGGTGAAAGCGGTCGTAACTGTTTCTCCGCAAGGGGTCGACCCAAGGATTGTACTGGGGGTCATCCCGGAAGTGGGCCCACTTGGCATCCAATATCATGGCAGTCTCAACGCCCTGTGCCACTGCTGTTGACGCCAGCATGAGCAGTATGATGAGAATCATGGCTATATATGAAGACTTAAGCTGAACAGAGTGAACCCCTCGAGAAATATATGTGCCAGATCGAGCCCTGTTCCATCCGGATCGATAGTGATCTTTATCCCCTCAGGGGCAGGGGATAGCTGTTTCACTCTGCCGCCGGTTAAGAAACGTAGCTCTAGGACTATATGAGTCGTTTGCAGGCTAGTGAGTCTGACTCGCTGAAGCAGTTTAACAGCACCCTTGACTTTTGAGACATGTGATACTCCATCTACCCATAGGGTGGCCTCCTGGAGGCTAACAGCTTCTTCTGGTCCATCGAATGGACGACGCAGCAGGAGCTTTCCACCTGTAACCCCGATCCGGTAACCCACCCTCGTCAGGGAGACACCTTCACCTATGTAGGTGAGGAAGGATGATCCCCGATTGTAGAGCTTTCGAACTGTCCCATCCTTTTTCACAACAGTTTTCACAACCTCTATGTCAATGAGTGTGGGAGGCCTATATAGGGGCAGCCTGTTTGCCAGTCACCCCCAGGTCCAGCGCGGTACCACACTTCATTCCTCTCAAATATGAACTGCAGGTTTTTTGCCAGGGTCAATAGCAGGCCATCACGGGCCATCGGCGGGGCACCGCTCGAATAGGGTTTGACCAGATGAGGTCACTATTTAGGGTGTTGATGTCTGCCACCTCTGTATCCGAGAACTCAATCAACGGCTCGAGGATGTACTTCCTCTTCAGGAAATCGTACCGAAACACGATCTTGTGGCAATATATGTTGTGACCCAGGAGCGCCTTCGTCACATCCTTGAGGTCTGTGAGCAGCTCCACCCCATCACCACCAATGGGGTGGAGGGAGAATGCCTTTGAGCTTGCTTCGTACTGTAGGGCGAATGACTTGCCATCGCTATCTTCTACCTTGGCAGCATCAACTGCGTACACATCTGCCAGGTCAGCAAGACCAGTCGAGTGAACAAATATGGGTTCCATAGCACGCTATAGGAGGGGTTTAAACGAGACATATAACCATGCTGATTGTCCGACTGCTGCTCTCCGGTGGTGGGAACGTAATCTCGCCATCACTAGAGGGGAGGGGTGTGGTACAGTACCGTGTAGAATGGGTCCTCTTCGAGGTGCCCCAGTGGGGCACAACATACATACACGCCGATGTGCTACATCAAGCTCTGGGCAGTGCACACAGCAGCTCACTGGTAGAAGTCGGCCGGGACGTGATAGAGTATCTCCCAGGTGCAAACAGCAACCTATGGAAAGCTATCAGTCCAAGCCTGTTCACACCTGTAAATCACCTGTTTGACAGCCCCTCCATTAACGTATATGCCAGCATGGATGGGATATCGGATGCCCATTTAAAGTTTGCACTCTTATTACTCCTTGACCTGACGACAACATGATATCATACCAGGAATATCTGACCTTTGCCAAGATGATGAAAGAGGGTTGCCCCTTCATAGCCCCTGCACAAAACAAACAGATGCTCACACTGCAACAAGAAGGAGAGTGACTACAGTGGGAGAGCCGGTATCAACGGAACGCGGGCATTGCAAGGAGGCGAAGGGACAGTGAAGCTTCCAATTACTGGCAGGACCTCCTGAAGAAGAGTAAGTGGGATGCAAGAGTCTTGACAGACGGTGATGAGCCAGATGTCTTCACATACGAAGATGAGTCAGATGTCTTCACAGACGAGGATGAGCCAGGTGTCGTCTCAGACGAGGATGAGCCAGAGGTCATACAGTGGGAAGAGGAGATGGCACAGAAGTGTAAGACCAAGAAAGCCCTCCAGCGGCGGACCTACTATCTTGGTGATAAGGTGAAGTTCCAGATGTCACGTCTCAGAAAGCTACTGTCACCCGACATAGTGCTAGATGACCACTGTCTAAGAGACATCTGTCTCTACACCCGCAAGCTGGTACGGTTTGCCGGGCTCTCCAAAATGAACCCTTCTCTGACTCATGAACCAGTTTAAGCCTCCAGATATACTATGGCAAAATCAGAGTGGCGGAAGCAACCATAACTATACCCCTCCCTGACTGCTGATGAGGGCGGTACCATCCACAGCTGGCGACTCCAGCAGATAGATACCATCAGGCAGAATCTCGTCCATGAGGCAGAAAAGTACAGCAGAACGTGCAGGTGATATAAGACAGCATACAATGTCCTCGCGCGTACAACCACTGCTGCGGGTGTGATTGGAGCCAGTGTGGGTGTGGCAGCTGTGGCCACTCTCGCTACAGGGATGGGTGCCCTCGTCGCCATCCCGCTAGGTGGCATGACACTAGCCGCCGCTGTCTTGGTCACATGCTTGGGGCCTAACCCACCCCATTTAGCCTAGCCCACCCCTTTTAGCCTAGCCCACCCCATCTAGCTTAGCCAACCCAGTCTAGCCTATACCAGTCTAGCCTAGCCCAGTCTAGCCTATCCTAGCCTAGCACAGTCAAGCCTTGCAGAGTGCTAGGCTAGGATTTGCCTAGCCCAGTCTAGCCTAGCCCAGCCTACTCTAGCCCAATATTGTGACAAAGCTGAAGGTGTACCACGGATCGACGGTCGGGTACGTGCCATCCCAGCTGAGCTGGGTACGGGCCGCCCGGTCCACGGTCGTTCCCATAAGCGAACCCCCCTGGGTAGAGCCATAAACATAAGGCCTATATAAGAGAGGTTTTACAGTCAAAAAGACTAAGTTCGAAAGAACGTGTAGTGCGTATGCACGCACACGTCGCATCACTATCAGAGCCTGTAGAGATAACGAAGAGCGGTTAGCACTTTTAGTGTACCGAGTAGGTACTAAATAATTCTTAAATATTAACTATTCTCGTCAAAGCTGGCATTAATCAAGACCAGAATTCGACGAGCTTTCCGAATCTGCAAACCATTTTAAATTCGGTCCAGGGATGGCTGAGTTATCGCCGATTTACTTTTTCAAAATATAGTCTAAACGTGGAAATGCTGCAGTACTCGCATATATATACATATCTAAATAATAAGTGGTTTTGTACGAGTCACAACTTTCCCGCTCGCTGATTGGCTGAGGCGACGGCTTTCTCAAAGGAGCGTGCAGTCGCTCTGAAAGTATTAAAAAGGGACGTTTTAGTGAATCGAGAGCATCGTCGGGCGGGGGAGTGTCCCCGAACAGTGGGGATCTGCTGGCACTGCGTACAGTTAATTCAGGTATCAGGAATCACTTCTATCTCCGTCGGTTCCTCTCCACCTGCAGCAGCAGCAGCAATCTCCAACCCACGGCAGCAAAATTTTGGAAGCTCTTGGACCAGGGGCAATATTAGAACACTAAAAGTAAATAATACAGCTTTAACTAGACTTCAGGAACAGACTTCAGCGGTGGGGCCTTCGACGGTCCGAAATGTGATTCTACAGATGTAGAGGCAGCGATGTTCTTTGGTGGATAACTCACCGGATCTGCCAGCCACGCCAAAAAGTGGATTTTCAAACTCCGCACCAGGACCGTGCAAAATAGACTAAACTTTGTGACCGCAGCATGTAAAACTCTGCCTGACCTAAGACCTAACAGACGTATCTCACACCGTTAAGCTTAAATATGTATCTTCAACCGTATACAACAACCCTCCCTGTTAATGGGTTGTTCTTAACTTTCGTACCTACCGTCTCGGAACGGGAACTTTCTTCATCATGGTAATACTATTGTAGAACTTGCTGGACTATTCATCAGACATCCTTATATTGTGTTTACCATCCTGAGTTCGTTCCGCTCCCATCCTGGATCCGCATGCGGGAATCCTGTTTGCGGGAATCTTCGTGCAGCAACTCTTCCAGCTTCCAGAAGGTGTCAACTCACGTCATACTTATAGTGACGTACCAATTTCTGTAAAACGATAGCCCATCCTTGAGGGTGGCTACCGAGTATTCGAGTAACTATACATAGTATCTTAACAAACCATTCCATTAATTGTAAACCTTTAATTATAAACTTTTAATTATCGTATCTCTTCTTTGTAAATGGTCCCGATGACTAAAAGATACCGTAATAGTCCACGGACCGCTAATTATAATTTTTGTATCTGTGAATAGTTATCTTTGTTTCTGTAAGGTGTTTCACCAACCGCACTGTATTAGGTCCTTCAACATGTGATAATATTATTGCTTCTGTCAGTTTGTATTATTTGTACATGGTTGGTTTAGTATATGGCAAGTAGCCATCCGTTAGTATGTTTTGTTTATGTAAAAACTTAGGACTGCAGTGCACGTAGGAAACACTATACAGCAACACTTATATATGCATCACCTTCTCCCGCTACCAACAATTTTTCACTGAGGTCGCTGTCCGTGCTATTAATTCTGTTTAGCCCGGCATGCTACCTACTAAACCTGACTATTCAGCTCGATAGGATAGGTTAATGTGATTAGAGACAGTTTCTTCGTTAAGAGACATATAGTGTACGCCTCCTTTCCAATCGTTGCGGCAATCTAGCCCCGCACTCTGGCAAGGTTGTGTAAAATTGGCCAACTTACCTATAGCGCCTCATATCTATAAAGTTATTGTCTCTCTTCATGTTCCACTAAGCCTTATGGCTTCTTAATTGTTTGGATGTCCTTATCCGCACCATGGGCTGATCAGACCCTGGGAAACTATTGGGGTTTCCGAGCGGTGATGGCCATGGTGTGGTGTTACACACACCTCCCGTGTATCTTCTGATACCTAGTAGTTAGTTATCCTTGCCAAAGTAGGAAGCACTGCGCAAAAAAAAATATATTAATTACATCTCTTAAAAAGATCTCTCCCGCACCGCAGTGCATATTGGGCAACTTGCATATAAATCTAACCTCAGGTCAAAAGCTTAGCTCCATTAAGACTTGGTGATGGACGAGATGTGCATCTCCACCGAATTCCGTGACAATGTCTGGGTAAGATGTTGGAATCTGACACGCCCTATGGGGAGGACATCCGCAGTGGATATGCTTCTCTCCGACCCTCACCGTAATATTGCGGTACTTGCTAAAAATGCTTATGTACTAAATTAGCCATCGTCCGGTGATGTTCTATGTGGTTGCGAAGCTGGGCTTATCACCAACTCGGATGTCCTGCCTAGTAACATGTATGCGCACTGTCTGGGGAGGTAGATGCTTTCCGGGGTTTGCTACAGTATCTTGGACCGACATAAGACGGGGACGGATGAATCCCTCAGGAGTCGCTCATCCCGTCTTCACGTAAAACAGCACACAACACTTTAGTTATATTTTTCACAAGATGGTCTTTTCTTTACAGCACTTTAGGTTGAATAATGGAGTGGCCTTGTGGCCAGCTCCCGTCCTCCGCTTTAAGCAGTGGCAACATTTTCCTGTGATGGAGGCCCGTGCGAGGCACTTGCCTCTCACAAGGGTCAAGTAACAGCGGCATGTGCGAGGCTACTACTCTTCACCCCGATATCTAGCATTAGGAGTAATGCCCGCGCGAGGCACAACACCTCTCGCCACAGTAGAAGATATTTCCTTTTCCTTTCGGCTTAGAGGTATACTAACTTATATTAAGTTAACTAGTGATCTCGTGTATGGGAGCCTCCTTTGTGGGGATACCTCTGCGGATCTGCGAGTCTGTGTGGTACCTCCAGTGTTCCCATATAATACGGTCATCTGGCCATCTCTATGTCTTGATCTTTCATATGCTCAATATTATCTAGCAAACTTGATGGTCTGTTTAGGTAAATCTATTGTATAATCTTATTTTCATTAAGTCACCAAATCAAATCTTGTAAGTCCATAGATCACGAAATTGCTATGGACAGGCATACTGGTGACACCAATCCATGGGATGATACTCTGGTATTTAATGTTCACGACAATGATCGCACTGCCCCACCGGAACATCATTGTTCCACCGGCCCTAGGAGCCAGTTTTTGTTACCCGTAGGGCGGTGTCGAACGGGATCCATAACCCCTAGACCGGGAGCTAACCAGCGTCATCACTCGTCGTGTACATGTGACGAATTGAATCGACGACAGACACAGGAACGGCCTGACGCTACCCCGCAAGCTGCAAGTGGTGCTCGATGTGGGGCTCGAAGAACAACAAACATAACTCACCGCAGTGAACTCACACCCACACTGTACAGCAAGCTCGAAACCCTTTCATCCTTCAGTGAAGACTCCCTCGATCAAGAGGTAGCTTCCTATGAGGGTCATTATGCTCGTATGCTCACCAACTATGCTACAAATTCAAATAGTGCGGATCCACCAACACCACAATATCAACTGTTCTCGCCTATTAGTGAGGAAACATTCCGCGATGCCTCACAAGCGGGAACAGAATTCTGCACCTTATCGGATATCCGTGATAGGCCAACATCATCGGGGCCGGATCATGGACGATCACGATTAAGACCCGTATACGGGCAAACTACCTATTCTTCATACCCCTATCGTTCACCTGTGTCATCATTCGGTGATATAAGACAGGAATATAATACCTACAATGCACCACAACCTACTCGTACTCCCATAAATGTACTATCTTACTTACAGGGAACAACACGATATCAGCGGGAGGAATCAATACCACCATTTCATCGGTACATCAGTCATGCAACTCATCATGACCATCAGCCGACGGCACCTCCACCATATGAGGATTGTTTACCTTCGGTATGCGAGGAACGTCCGCGTCGTCTACATAATGCTCTGCCTCCCGTTCATAGACAGACACCCGTTTATGAGCCCGAATCAGGGCGGGCATTTTTGTTCAATCAACATACCTTCACGTGCTCACTCATCAACCTATCGGCATCCTTCCCATCAGTATCGGCATCGTCGTGAAACACCTACACCACCAACACTGCCACCTGCATGGCGACCAGCCTCAGCATTTACATCAGTCACCCGAATCGTCGAGTTGTCGTCTATTTTGGCTCTATCTGTTTGTTTGTATGTGTGTATGTATGTATTTTTATTTTATTGATGCACTGGCAATGCGCGGCTTCAATTTCCACATGCTAACCAGCCGACAGTCATGCACCCATTAGTTTAATTTGTTGATCACCATCTTCCCCCCCCCCCACCCCGGGGGATCGAACCGCCATACTGCAACTCCACATAGCATCAGCAACCAGACATCTTTCCACTGGACCACCGCGCCAAGACATAGTCTCAGCTTAGCAGACCAGCTTTCACATGTCTGATATACTGACACTCTAAAATGTCAGGATCTGGATCAAAATCTGGATAAGAATATGATTATGTGTTTCTCAGAAACTACAAGCCCAATTTGCTTCAAACTTTACCATAAGAAATGGTATTGCTGAAAACTAGGATTCCCGGTGTTTTGGAGTATTTAGGATTAAAATGTCCGGATCCGGGTCTATATCCGGATCCGGATAAAATTATTTTATAGATTACTCTGAATCTACTGATCTGATTTGCTTCAAATTTTAACATAACAAATGGTATTGCAGTAAACTAAGATTTCCATAGTTTCAGAGTGATCCAGATTTAAATCTCTGGATCCGAATCCGGATCAAACGAATTTCTCGGAAACTACTGACCCGATTAGCTTCAGATTTTAACATAAGAAACAATGTTACAGTGGACTATAATTTCCAAAGGTACCGAGTGATCCAGATTAAAATGACCAGACCCTGATCCGAATCCAGATCAAATTAGTTTTATGGATTTCTCGGAAACTACTGACCCGATTTACTTTAGATTTTAACATAACAAAAATGTTACAGTGTACTATAATTTCCAAAGGTACGGAGTGATCCAGATTAAAATGACCAGATCCGGATTCGAATCCGGATCAAATCATTGCAGCAAGCGTTTCTCGGAAGTGGGAAGGGCGAGGGTTTATAATCTCTGATTGCTCTTGTTGTTGTTGTTTTTGTTGTTGTTGTTATTGTTGTTGATGCTGTTGTTGTTTGTTGTTGTTGTTGTTGTTGTTGGTGTGCTTCTTGCGATGGGGTAACGTCACTTGTCCGACAGCCCAGTTGTCCGACAGCCCACGAGTCAGACAGCCCACTTGACCGACAACCCAGTTGTCTGACAACTAAAGATTTTCATTCAGTAAAACATGAATTATTTGCGCTGGACACGCACACGCACGCACAGGATAATTGTAATTGCCTCTGCCATACATTGGGTGGACGTATTAATGGGTTATACTAAAAACCGGACCCGGACTAAAAAAACGTACTAAAACTCGGAGCCGGACTCACATACTAAAACCTGTACCCGTACCCGGATTAACTTAAAATATTATTATAATAGTAGTATCCATCCATCCATCCATCACCCGCCCTCCCTTCCACTCCTGTCTACTCCCGTCTCGATCTCCCCCCCCCCGCCCTCCATCCCCTTATGCATGCCCTGCCCTGTTCGTCCTCCATTCTCCTCCCCTCACTTCCATCCCCTCCTCTTCAATCCCTCTCCTTCCTACCCATCCCCTCGCCTCCCCTCCATTCCACTCCACTCGCTTCCTGTTTAGGAAAGTAAAAGAGGATAGGAATAGGATGGACGAAATGAAGGAAGCAGGGAGGAGAGGGGAGTGCAGGTTGACAGGGCATGGGGAGGCATTGAAGCAGAGGCGTGGGAGTGGAGTGGAGTGGAGTGGAGGCCAAGGTAGTGAATGGGTGGGAATGGAGGGTAAGGTAGGGGATTTGAGGGAAGGCGATGAGAGCGAGGGAATGGAATGAGAGCGGAGTGGTGGGATGGGTGATTGGATGTAGTTGCTAGAGTAGATAGCATAAGCCCCCGCTGTTGCAGGAGTGCATCAAGGACAACCGCAATAAATACATTGCATTGCTTCAAATCAAGGTATGTGTCAAACATATTCAGGAATACATACTCATTTCACAGTAAGGAAGTCATTAAGAATTAATACAGTAATCAAATCTAAGTTTGAAAATGTATCTATAGTTCTACAAGTACACCCTCATTTATGGTGCAAGTGCCACTTTACCTGTGTCATTAATTTTACAGATATGCAGCTTTCTCGTCAGGCAGGTCTGTCACTTGGTTTTGAAGAAATTCGGACTTCATAAGGTAAGCGTATATTATAAAGGTAGTACATCCTTAGGGCCAGGCGGTGTGGGGCTATATACAAAGTTTGCCAACCAGGCTAAAAATACACGTGTGTGTCATTTCTATTCAAGACACTGTGATATAAGAGTGGTCAAGATTAGCACCTCTAGGACAGCTCTGCTCCATGGTCCTTCACAGTGTGCCAGTCAAAATTTCCAAAGTATATTGTAAACTTCAGAATTATTGATAAAAATTATAATGGTTGTTATAAATAAACAAAATCACTTTTATTTCAAACCAAGATTGTCTATAACAATGCTCCATTTTAAAAAGCTGGGGCAGTTGCAATATCACTCAATATGACTCAAATTCTTTTGAAAGCAACATTTTGCCTACTTCATGTATTGTAACAGACATGAATCAGTGTTTGGGTGTCACATGTGGCTGGCATAAGCCATTTATCAGTCAATCCGTCTTTCAGAGATAATTTTTGATGAGTGGCACAGGTTAAGATAAGATAAGTTAAGATAAGATAACAGTACAAGATGTTGCATATAAACAGAGGATCTATGTTCCCCGGCTATCGATTTAGAAACAGGACTACTGACCCGAGGGCCTATGGTAATATTTGCTGGCCTATTAACTGACCCGATTTCGAAATAAAGGCCTGACCGACCACACCGATGTATATTAATAACGGCGAATGGACCATTGTTTTAAACGGACACACCATGTGTGCGCTTTGGTGTGCGCCCTGCGTAATGAAAATAATTTCTTTTGTGACTCACAGAATAATTACATACCCTTTAATTTCCGCATAGAAACAACATACTTTGCACGATTCTGATTCTTCTCTGGCAAATTATATATTATGGCCATCCGAAAAGGAATGGACTAGAAGGTAACCGCTGCAGTAATTTATGCAGTGACGTCACTGCGGAATTTCCTATACCCCTATGGGCTATATCATGATTGTATCCCCTGCAGCTTTTTCGTATGTGCGCTACAGCATTTGGAGCTGCTCTCTAGTGTTTAAAGGTGCGTTTACTACTTTGGAGGCATGTCTAGTACATCATTTTGTACTTCCAAATGTTAGAGAGCATAAACGAAGAAAGCTGCATTGTTAAAATAAAACCCGTCACTGCATAAATTACTGCAGCGGTTACCTTCTAGTCTCTTCATTCCGAAAACAAATGGTATATTATTTAGAACCAAGTCTATCTAGTAAATGCTAAACAATTTCGCGATTCGCCATATAAACCATAAAGCCTGAGTAGAGGTGATTGGCCACTTAAGTTTGCTGTCATGTGTTTGGCGACAACTCTCACCTTAAACTGGTGTAGAAGGCATTGACTTGGTCACGTGGCGGGGCATTTACTGATTTGTCACACCCGGCATTACAATCCCAAAGGATTCCACAGGCGATTCTGGTAGTATATTAAGGAACATTTCTGGCGAATACACCTCCTTCCTCAGCCATGGAACATCAATCCTCCTCACCCGAAGGATCAGGCATTCCGGATGATCGGATGATCTGGTCACAGTTGATGAGGTCAACGGATGTTCACCTGAATGCCATGACATCTATGTAGGCACAAGTTGAGGGTCACAGATGCCTAAGGTACATCGGCCTATGGCAAATGTAGTGAAAGGCAGGGCAACTTAGACTACCCTACCAACTAATCTGGGCAAATTGTTCGGCCCTATGGGTCGGGCTGGTGGCAGACAACCCTACCTACAAACAGTAGAGACGCCCTGCTCTACTGGTGAGTTAGGTGTGCGATCCTCTCGTTGGGACAAAGGATGCACCACACTCACTCGCCACACACCCGACACCGATACGACGCTTACGTGCTACAGTATACACTCACACACTACTTGAGACCAGGTCCATATTCCACGACGTGTGCTTCATATCATGCATACAATATTGTATAGGTATTTTTCGCGCTAACTCAAACTCTCGTTTGATATATATCCTTTATGTTTTGCTTTTCAGAAAGCGGTCTTTTTTCTTGTGCTCGTGACTCATCTGATTAACTCTGTTCCTCGCTGCAATGCCTCCTTAACAGACTATCTTCCACTGCAAATCGATGAACAGACAAAAGAGGAGATTATTGAATCATATTTTAAGTTTGGCTTTTCATACACAGAAATCTTAGCATTCTTGCATTTATATCATGGTATCAGAATAGGATATCGACAACTTCAACGAATACTTCGCCAGCAAGGATTAGGTAGATCATCTGGACAATCAGACATAAGATAAGATAAGATAAGATAAGATAAGAATCTTTATTTATCGAGGGTAAATCTTCAGAGCAATGCCCTGATCTCCCAGAGGCCCTCGCCAAATAACTATATAAACTAATTAGAATTATATTTACAAAATTTACAAATCATGCACAAAATAGATACAAAACTATACATAATTGTTGCAATGAAAACCTATTTTCAACCATTTCAATATCAAATATCAAATGGCGGAAAGACGACAATAATAAGTATGTATTTGTAATTCTATGCTAATGTAATAAACATGCTGTTGAGTATTTTGAAATTAATTTGACTGGGTGTCGTTTCTGCCTTAGGCAGATACAGCACTCAGACAAACTAGCTTCAAAATATTCAATAGTTTATTTAGTTTTCTATAAAATGATATCCAAAATCTTCGGAGATCGACTGATTCCAACACGAATGATGAGTAGGTGGAGCTTCGATAGAGATGGGCGGGGCATAGATAAACCCGGAGAAGTCCGTTAGTTTCGGGAGATTAATGAACACTGGGGCCCAGAAAGTTATTAGCCCTGGGCCCCGAGCAGGTTAAATTCGGCTCTTATGGTTAGATACTATTATATTTTGCAATCGATAAATTATTATTATTATTATTATTATTATTATTATTATTATTATTAGTATTATTATTATTATTATTATTATTATTATTATTATTATTATTATTAATTAACATAGGCGCTGTTATCGATGCTATTGAAAGAGAACTTATCGGTAGCGGGGATGATCTAGGTTATCGATCCATGCATGAGAGAATAAGACGAAAATATCACTTGGTAGTTTCTCGAGAAACAGTGCGCATTGTTCTAATACATCTTGATCCTGAAGGCGTTTGTCGTCGTGGAAGGAGAAGGTTACATAGAAGAGAGTATTATGTTAAGGGACCAAATTACTTGTGGCATATCGAAGGTTGGGACAAACTGAAACAATTTGGACTGTGTGTCCATGGTTGTATTGATTGGTATTCAAGACGAATCATGTGGTTAGAAGTCTGCTCAACAAACAATGACCCATCCGTGATATGTAAATACTTCACTAAATGCATAGAACAAATCAAGGGCCTGCCACGTGAAATCAGAGCCGATCGAGGAACAGAAAATGGTAATGTAGAAATAATGCAAACTGTTCTGAGGAGTCTGAATGAAAACTTTGAAGTCCCTCAAACTGCTTTTCTGTATGGGAAGTCTATAGCCAACCAAAGGATTGAAGCATGGTGGAGTAAATTTGGAATGTTTGGTATGAGTACATGGATACATCATTTTAAATCTCTTGCAGGTGTTGGTATTATTGATACATCACCAGAAAAAGATATTCAATGTATTGTTTTCTGCTACATTCATCTACTTCAACATGAACTGCAAACGATCGTTGAACAGTGGAACACCCACTATATCAGGAAATCCAGAAACGGAAACATTCCATATGGAAGGCCAGACTCCATGTATTATATGCCTGAAATGTGTGGTGGTGTAGATGGCTTGAATATGTTTGATAGCAGAGAATCTTCTCTCCTTTCTGATGTACTCGCCAGGGACGCAGTGTATTGTGATGATACTTATCGAGAACTATTTTGCGTTCTTATGGACGAAGGAGGCAAGGCCCTGCCGAAAAATGTGGATGAAGCTGCGGATCTACTTGTGTACCTGTTGGATAGGATAGACTATGGCCTTGAAGAACTTGATGTCTGAAGACTATGGTGCTATTGTGGCTCATTATTAAACCACTGCTACATGTAATGTTAATGTTTAGTGGGTATACTCAATATCCAATCTATAGCCTAGGCATAATCGATAGATATGTGCATATTAAAAGAGGTGGCGGCAAATCATGTTAACGGCCATAATTTATACATTTTAGATGGTTTCAGGTGTGCTGAGTTCAATAAAGGTGTATGCCGGGTTGAATTCTGAGGTTTTGATCCTCTAATGGCTGATTCAAAATGGCGGCCATTTTAAATAGGCTCTTAATACCAGTATAAAGTACAAGCAATTCATGTGCATTTAGGAGGAACTAGGTTAATCTGACTTCACAATTCCTCTGCTGGATATTCGCAAAATGTTCCACCATCCACCACAAACCATTCGCACAGCTCGTCAGATGTTATCACATGACAAGTAGTGTGGTTGCATGGTAGGCATAGGCTATCTGGCCAATTGCCCATTGTTTCGCGTTACGTACACCCACACCGTTAGAACAGGAGCCACGGGACTTTTATTTACCCGGAACTGACCAAATGGTCGGAGGGGTGTTCCTAGAAGTAAATAGTGTGCTGATTTCAAAAATGCGCTTCTTACAAAAATCAACATGTTCCCTCTACGAGTCAGACGCATTTGAATCACCATACCCTCGTATGAATTTTATCCGCTTTTGTCGCTCCAATTATCAGGTAGAGGAAATGTAAATGACTATATATTCATCAATTCTTTATCTAAAACATAATACTACCACTCAAAATGATTTTAGTGATGTCTTATTTTGAGATCAGTAAGGAATATGCAAATAGGTAAATTAATTATGTCACCAGAGGTCTAAAGGTCACCACTTCTGGCCGCTGCTTAGAATCGAGCATCTGCATCTTACTGTGACTAAGAAAGAGCTATTAAAGTAATATTCTGGTGGTAACGGCTTGAAAAGTGAAGAATATGCGCCATCTAACAAATCTTTAAGAGGCAACTTCATATATTTTATGGAATCTTGTTACTATGACAACTGACAGGAGCTCTAATTTCGAAAGTGGCGGTGAAGTGCCGTATCTGGGAACCCAAACATGATGGGCATTTTTTAAATCAGCACACTTTTTACTTCTAGGAACACCCCTCCGACATTTTGGCCAGTGCCGGTCATAAAAGTCCCGTGGCTCCTGATCAACGTTGCCGTGAATTAATACACAGACAGGCAAGGGTAATTCACACAAGGCCTTCTCTGACTGCGATACATGACAGCGTTTCAGCCACCATTATAAGAAGCTATGACGCTTATAGCCTACAGAACCATGAGTCCAAAAAGGATGAAATCTGTAGTGTAGTTGGACAAGTCTTATAGTGTGAGAAAAAATACTTCATTGAGTTCAAAATCGCTGCTCTATACCTCCAGTGGTTCTGGAGATTAGGCCCACATTTTTGTGACAAATGGACCAATCAGATGATATTTCATGAGTTTCAGATCAATCCGGCATGCTAAAGGTAGCACAAAATCCAAAATGTCCACTAGTCAAATTGACCAATCAGATTTGTTTGAACAAATATTCCTATGCTCCACACACGCTTGCTGTCAAGTTTGGTTGAAATCTGCCAATTGATTCTTGAAAGGTCATTAAAAGGACAAGTTGATGGACGAATGGATGGCAGATGGCTTCCACGACAACAGCTCACTTGGCATTTCAGGCCAGGCGAACTAATAAGAGCGTATGCACAATAGCTGCGATCTATGCAGCTTTGTGACAAATCCAAAAATTTTGACCGACCAACAAAGCAACTGATACTAGCTGATGGTCGTAGCTAAAACGTGAGCAACAGCTATTTCTAATTTGCTTAATGGCAGAAGGTGGAAAAGCACTGCAGTTTTGACCTAAAGCTAAGAACCATGACAGGTTCATGAATACACATAATGCAATCCCATCTGTTCTCTAGATCCCACCACATCTGCACAGTCAGTCTAGGGCCTATCACATCTGCATAGTCTAGATCCCACCACCTCTGCACAGTCAGTCTAGGGCCTATCACATCTGCATAGTCTAGATCCCACCACATCTGCACAGTCAGTCTAGGTCCTATCATATCTGGATAGTCTAGGTCCCATCACATCTATACATAGTCTAAGACCCATTATGTCTGTAGATCGGTCAAAGCTTTTGGATTTGTCAGAAAGCTGCATAGGTCGTAGCTATTGTGCACACGCTCTTATTGGTAGCTCCCATTACATATGCAGTCAGTCAGTCTAGGTCCCATCACATCTGTGTAAGTCAATCTACATCCCATCACATCTGTGTAAGTCAATCTACATCCCATCACATCTGTGCAGTCAGCCTAGGTCCCATCACATCTGTGTATAGTCAGTCCAGGCCCCATCACATCTGTACACAGTCAGTCTATGTCAAATCACATCTGTACACAGACAGGCTCTAAGTCCCATCACATCTGCGTTTAGTCAGTCTAGGTCACATCACATCTGTGCATAGTCTATGTCTCATCAAATCTGTGAAAGTCAGTCTAGATCCCATCACATCTGTGCACATAATCACTGAATCTATTGTCTGAGCTGGCCATGTTATTCTCGTATAACAAACAGGATCCAGCAGTTTAGTTGACCATTTACCAGCTGTCGTCGAGAGGGTAAGCTTACGTGCTAGCTTATATCACCGTGTATACTATTCTAATTGACATGCAGATAATTATTCGTGGTAGAGAAGTAAAACTTGATATCCATCAGAAGTATGAAAGAAATTGATTGCTACTTGAGGCGGCAATACTTTTCATGAAACTTTTTTGTTACCTGAGATAGCAACAACTTTTATAAACATTCATTGCTACCCGTGTCAGCAACAGAGAATATATTGCATTCAGCAGGAAACATAAAAGCTTTATAACCATTTGATTGAAAGTTGTTGCTGTTTTAACGCAGCATAAAGCTTTGATAAAATTGCCTAATAAACCCAGATTTCACTAGCAGTCATATAAATATCTATATGTATGTATTCTATTTGTATTATAGAGCCTCTGTGATCATGTAACACCTAGGTTACTTTGTACTGTGTGGATATTATTTATCCATCTGAGGGATTGCATGTTATGCCATCATCTTACTATAACCAATGACAACAGACAAGCTATTTCGAAAAAGCAAAATTTATTAAAATACACAGAATTACATTTTCCAATTTTAACTGGCAATCAAAAAACTATGAAAAGAAGAGGATTCAATGATGGGTTTGTTGATTTAAGAGCATGTCCAAACAAGGTGAATCAGTAAAACTGATGTATACTCCCCGAAATGCGTATTTAAAATCAAATGTATTGCATAGAAATTGATGTCAATCATAACTGCCCTTCATTTTTTGATACCTGCACACCTTCTCCCTATGATTTAACCACAATTTCACATACGAAGTTTCATGATCTTGGATATAAGTCTTGAAAATAAGGCCCACACAAACTTTTAGTGGCCAAATAGACAGATGGACAGACAGACGGATGAACGGACAAATGGATGGACCTAGTTTTGTAAGCTGCACACCTTCTCCCTAAGATGCTTTTACATACCAAGTTTCATGATCATACTTATAAAAGTCTTCAAAATATGGCCCGGACAAACTTCTAGATGGAGAACAGATGGATGGACAGATCCACGGACAAACGGATGGACGGACTGACCTAGTTTTGTCACCTACACACCTTCTCGCTAAGATGTACCTACATACCAAGCTTCGTGATCTATCTCTAACAGTCTTGAAACTATGGCCCGGACAAACTTGTAGAGGGTGGACAAACGACGGATGGGCGAACGGACAGACAAAGAGGCGACTATATGCCCCCGCCCGAAATTTTTCGGGGAGAATAATAAAACCTTACTGCCACCTGGAATGACAATCTAACAATAGTTTGATTAATGTTTTTGCCCCATTCATAGATAGGTATATCAGCAAATGGAAAACATTAAGTTGCTTAAGAAATCTGACTTAACTTAATCTTTGATATTCTCTATCAAACGTAGCATTCTTAATAATTACTGACTGTCCAATCTGTAGACAGTTTATAAAAACAAGACATATAAAACTTTAAGTAGAATGTAAAAATATTCATTCACAGACAGTACTTTCTTTCTTAGAAAATAGACTTAATAATTAATAATAACTCCTAATAGAAGACTTTCCCAGATCTTCATCTTCGTAAAGTGGCTGCAGTGACCTAACTATGAACGAAATATGACCAGACATACATAAACATATAGAACACAACTATATATTTTGAGTATCTCACTCTCTGAACAAAAGTACTTATACTTTAAATAAATATTCAGCTGCTAATATATGTTATATTAAAATGAGAAAGTTGCATATTGTTGATAATGTTCCCACTACATTTAAAGAATATTGTAGTCAACAGGTAATTCATTCTCATGTAATTAGCATTTGCATATTAAATTTGGCATCGATGAGGTCATCGAAATATATGGACAACCTCAATAATGTGTTATTTGCTTACTGAATTTTAAATGAACCGATCACAAACTGATGAGTGCATGTTTCTGTGACATCATCGGTGCCAGCTCAAGTGGTGATTACATAATAATGAATTATCTGCTGGCAACAATATTCCCCACAATGCAGTAGTTAAATAGTCTGTCATTGGGCGGTTATAACAATATTATGTGGTCTTTTCCTTAAATTACATAAAAAATCATTGACTTTTCTTAGTTTACAATGTTGAAGTTCTCTTCAGTATATTTACTTTATTTTTAATTAAAGTTCTAAAAACATATGGTGCATGTATATTTTAATTCAAGTGTAAGGTACTAATCACAGCTATGGGTTGATTTGGAATTAACTTGTGAAAAACTGTTCCTGATGTACATGCTAACAATAACAACACCTTATATTAGCTCTTTTGGCTGAGGGATAAAAACTATACATAAATGGTTGCCAACAAAAGAAATCTTTATCTGGACCAGTGCTTCAGTCACAAATAACATTACATCACTCCAAAATAGGAATTAATAAAGGCTGTGTCAAAGATCTCAAAAAGGTTTTGCATTGTTGGTACATTTGGCCCTACAGGCAGTGTTAATTGACAGATGCATGTTTGAGCTCTGGGGAGACAAAAGGGTATTTCAGAAAAGACAATTGTTGGATTGTTCTCAAATCCTAAAGGTGGTTCAGCTTCTGTTCCAGTCACAAACATAAGAACACGACCAATGGTGACTCCATTTCGTCTTCCAGCTGAAAGGGCAACAGTTTAGAATGATGTTACAGTTCATTTACATGAGTGATTAAACTACATGCATTCAGGTCTAGTGATTTGCCCTAGGTATCTACATAATTTGCAAAGTATATATTTTATATCCAATATATAGCCAAATTATATTGATAAAACAAGAGGCCCAAGGGTCCTGTATCGCTCACCTGGAATACTGGCCACTCAGAAAATTAGCCAACAAGAGGCTAAAGGGTTCGGTAGAGCTCATGTGAAATATTCACATTTAAACTGGCACATGCCACTAAATTCAAAGGCTAATATGTATATGCAGGTAGGCTAGGCCATGGTATGGCAGGATAGGAGAAAGGGTATCATCTCGCCCCATGGAACCTATGACTATTATGCATGTACCGTTACCAAATTACATTGACTATTAAACCGATTTTGAAAAGGCAAACTGCCAGCCAAATTGTTTGACCAAACTTGGAGCTCTATGCCACAAGGATGGTTCCTACAAAATATTGTTGAAATCGGCCAAGCTGTTTCAGAGATTTTTGAAGGTTTTTTAAAATTGGCCAAAATCCAAGTTGATTGCTGGCCAAGTTGACCGATAGGAATCCTTTGAACAAACTTGGATCAGTATGACCTAAGAATTCTTCCTGCCAAATTTGGCTGAAACCCTCCCATCAGTTCTTGAGAATGCATTTTAATTTTCCTATTGCTTAACTATGGGGGGTTTAGGCGGGAAATAAATCCAAGATGGCCGCCAAACCATTTCTTCGAGAGTTTTCAGCGTGGCAAATTATAACTCGCCATACCGATATGCATATATATATATATATATATATAACAATTTTCGCTATCAAAATACATCAAATACAAAAATCAAATATGGCCGCCAAATCGCTAAATTTTGATTGGTCCATGGCGGTCAGCAAACTTGAATGGTCCTTAGTCCCTAAACATATTTGCTAGATTTCGGACAAGATCCTTTCAACGGTTCCGGAGAAGCAGTCGTTTTTGTGAAAAATGATGCAATCGAGCTGACTGCTGGTCAAGTTAACTGATCAGCTTCGTTTGAACAAATTTGGATCTCTATGACCCAATTATGCTTCCTGCCCAATATGGTTGTAATAGGCCAAAGGGTTTAGGGCAAGGAAAAAGTTGATGGATGGACGGACAACGGATGGGCACCTTTCAGGCCAGGTGAGCTAGAAAGTTGGCGACGACCACATTTTAGAAAATTTTCAAGGGCAGTAATTCGTGTGTTTAACATGAAATTAACTTCATTTTCGCAAGGTAGATATTAGGTGCATATACAAACATTTTGCCTAGGTTTGGTGTCAATCCATCAAACAATACCACATGCTCAATTTTGATTGGTCGATAGGGGCCATTTTTTTTTTTCGGATCACCTTCCCCTGAACCAACTTTAATGGCGCTTAGTCCCTAATCATATGCCCAAAATTTCGGCTCGATCACTTCAGCGGTTCCGGAGAAGTCGTTTTTAGAATTCGGCTAAAATCCAAGATGCCCACCGTCCAAATTGGCTGACCGGCTTCCTTTGAACAATTTGGATCCCTATGTCCTCACGGTGTTTCCTGCCAAATTTGGTTAAAATCCGCCCAGTGGTTCGGGAGAAGAAGTCTTTTTTTAGGAATCGGCCAAAAATTGTCCAAAATCCAAGATGGCTGCTAAGCAGAATGTCTGATCGGCTTCATTTGAACAGACTTGAATCTCTATGCTGCTAGGCTGCTTCCTGGCAAATTTGGTTGAAATCCGCCCAGTGGCATTTGAGAAGTCATTTAAAGCTAAAGTTGATGGACGGACGGATGGACGACGGATGGACAGACGGACGACGGACGGACGGTCGCCATGGCATAAGCTCACTTGGCCTGTTAACTTCCCTATCACAGGATCATGTCAAAATGTCTTTCTCCATTAAGAGAGATGGCTTAATCACAAACAGATACATGCACTTGATTAGGTAGACCAGATGGAATTTCCATACAGAACACTATTATATACAATATTTTGTGTATTATGACAACAACTGAAAAGAGAGCTCTAACTACCAAAATCAATATTACCAATGAACTATTTCATTTAATCTACATGTTGTAGCAGGTAAACAATGCCGGGGTACATGTTTTTACTAGATCAACAATATATTTAACATAAAGAAATGTTTATAATTTTGTACTTTTCAGGTTGTTTATTACATTATACTACTTATTTAAATTTAATAGAAGTATATGACAAACTTGACATTCTGCAATGATTGAATGCAATGTACCTGAGACCTCTCGTAGATAACCCACAAACAGACTGTAAGTTTTTTCTTCCATTTGTCTCTGGTTCGAGCCCATCTCTGAGAATTGTGGGTACAAAAGATGTTGAAGATGCCTAAAGGTCATTTCCTTTTGTGCTGTAGGCGTAGAAGGAAGACGAGGCATGGTATACCAACAACCAACTGCAAAATAGTAGAACAGATCATCCCAAACCATGGAAGTATCTGCCAGACAGAGAAATCAGAACTTGAAACCAGAAAAATCCCAAAATAATTCCCTGAATGCATCTGTCCTGCTGCCCTAAAAACACCACCCCATTTCTCTTTTTAATACGTGCAGTTACAAACCAGAAGACAAAAAATAAGGCAGTTAGCCCAAAGGCTAAAAATATAATGGCTTATAAGGGCCATCGCGTAATTATTCATACGATGGTGCGATGACGCGATGGTGCGATGCGATGGAGCGATGCGATGCATGATGGAGCGATGGTGCGATGCGATGGATTGATGTGATGGTATGATATGCCATCGCTCCATCACTCCATCGTTCATCGCATTGCACCATCGCATCGCTCCATCGTGCATCGCATCGCTCCATCATGTAGCACCATCGTTCATCACATCACACCATCGCCCCATCACATCTTTTGAGGATTGGTCCACGAAGGTCAAGTGCCTGACAAATGACAAGTGAGCTTAGTATGAAAAATAAGAAACTAATAACTTGTTTTATTTTAAATCCCCTCACTAAAACACTGTCAGAAATTTACCTTATATTTTCAAATCGACTAAACTGGTAGTATAACTGTTAAAGTGATTACCCTTTTCACCAATCATTTACCCCACAACAGTACGGAAGCATAAAGTAGTCTAACTTACATCAACAAATCCAAGACGGTTTAACCCTTCTCTAAACTGCTTTTCACTTCCTCTAAGATCATGACCATGTAGCAGTTTCTGTAACTGGTTTTCATCAACAAAGGACAAGAGTGGACCTTGCTGCAGCATAGTGATATCTGCAAATGGAATGTCGATTTTCATACAACCTGCGTATGGAATTTTTAAAGGGATGAGCAACATAATTGATTAGTGATAAAGGAATCAATATATTATCTAGAAAATGTTAAAAATATATAACTTCTTACTACACAGAAATTCTAACTCAATTTGTGCTACCAGGTCAGCTTGTGATAGTCACCATACAGGCCGCCACACAACCAACAAACCTCACATATACGCAGTCATCCTTCAAATGTAACTAATGCCTAGCAACGCCTAGCTAAAAGGCCTACATAATGAATTGGTAATGCCGAGCAAAGCCTGGCCACAGCCTAAGTAAGGCCTAGCAAAGCCTGACTAAGGCCTAAGTAATGACTAGCAAAGACTGACTAAGGCCTAAGTATGGCCTAGCAAAGCCTAGTTAAGGCATATGTAAGGCATTGGTAATGCGTAGCTAAGCATATATAAGGCATAGGTATGGTCTAGCAAAGGCTGACTAAAACTTAAGTATGGTCTAGCAAGGTCTAGCTAACGCCTACGTAAGGCATGGGTAATGCCTACCAAAGCCTGACTTAGGCCTAAGTAAGGCATAGCAATCTCTGGCTAATGCCAAAATAAGGCATAGGTCATGTCTAGCAAAGCCTGACTAAGGCATAGGTAAGGCCTAGCAAATTCTATGTAAGGTATACGCAAAACCTGGCTAATGCTTATATAAGGCATACTTAAGGCCAAGCAAAGCTAGGCTGGGCCTAAGGAAGGCTTAACAAAGTCTCGCTTAGGCCTATGTAATAAATAGGTAAGGCCTAGCAACACACGGATAAGGCCTAGGCAAGGAATAGCATGTTACAGAAAGCGTGGGTGCACATGTTTACCGTAAATTCTCTTTTTACCGCAAAGGGCGCTTAATTAATTTCCAGGGGCTTGAGGTGGTGGGGTGCGTAATAGAGAGGAGGCGCTTATTAGATGGGGGCGCTTAGTTAATTCCTCAAGTATTGTAGGGGCGCTTAATAGAGAGAGAAGATTATTTAGCAGCTC
>JAVVLW010004096.1:0-10055 GCA_034401795.1 Chaetoderma sp. LZ-2023a | reverse complement strand
CAGGAGAGGCCGCCTGAGAGCACCTAGATTTCAAAATTTTCGGGGGGAGGACCCCCAGACCCCCCGCCAGTGCCCCCCCCCCAGATTAATTCCTGGCTTCGCCTATGTATGAAAGTAAATTAGTTTGCATTGAACGATCTGTGATTGATTTATAAACATTCAACATTTGACAAATTGAAACAGACGACAGTCATGAGTATGGTTTAAAAGGGGAATTTCAACTGGTTCCGATCACCAGCACTTCCTATACTACTTTTTTTTGTTCTTGGTTTAACTCTTTGGGGCAATTCCGTACATATTAACGAGTGTTGCTTTGGGGTGGTGGGGTGTGGGGTGGGAGGGGTTCATATTTAGGCTATGCTTCTAGTGGACTCCCTGTATGCACAATACATACTGTAAATATCATTCAGCCAAATAAATGCAAATTCAACTCAATTCAACTTGAGAGGGTCAGGGGTGGTGGTAGTGGTGGTGGTGGTGCGATGGTGGTGTGGGGTGGGGGTGCAGGGGAGCGCAATGGGTTGGGAGTGTGGCTCCCCAGTCTTTCCTATCTTGAAATACAAATCTTGAAATCTAGATGTTCTGAGATGGCTTCTGCATTTTTGTGGGTTACCTGTAAATATGAAATTTCACGTTTAGATGCTCAAAAAGTTTGGGGTGGGCTGGGGGGCAAAATCATATCTTTGCAACGGCCCCCGGCAAATACCCTCACCCACCTTGATCCAAAAGTTGTGGAGTGGGGTTGCAAGTTATAAACTGCCATCACGCTGTATGCTTCACGATTTAATGGGGAAAATAATTCTTGTCTTGTCTTGTCTTGTTAAATCCCGTCTCTTGGATGCTTGTCCTTTAGATGCACCTCGATCCTTATCGAGTAGTATCCTAAGTTGTAGAACCATCTGTACTCTTCAGTATAACTTCTGCATAGTCGTTATAGTAGTTCACGATTCACATTTATTCGCAGTAATGGAAAGTCTCTGATCAAGTAATCATAGTAATATATGCAACGCAAACAAAAAGGTTTAATTTGATTAGGGTTCATGACAGCCTCTTCCCATCATTGGGTCATGCATGTGCTCTTGTTTTTCAGGATCATCTTGCTCCGTGCATGGTGCAATGCGTGGCAGAGTTCCCTAGACACTTTGTTTATAACTTTGCTAATTTTGTAGGAGTCAGTTTGCTCGGTGATAAGTCTACCAGGATCTAGGATATCTTGCAGATAGGTTTCGTTTGTTGATAGGAGACCAGAATGCCTCAGAATGTTCAGAAATTTGTCTATAGGCTTTAATCTAAACATGGTTTAGCAATGGGCATACAACAAGGAAGTGCATCATTGTTTCCTCTTCGCCTCTACAGCGAGGGCATGTTGTTGAGGTTTTTCGGTTTCTTGTTGATCCTCCAAGCATGTTGTACCTATGTACAAAAGGTTTATCATTGATTGTAGCTATGCGCACTGGGGTTTTGTCTGTTTTAAGGCTGTCCCATATCCTATGGGGCTGACCAATCCTACCGGTATCTAGATCCAGGTACTGGACTGTGGTCTTCTCTGCAGCTTCCTCCTTCAATTTGCTTTCCCAGTGTGCATTAACATGCAATGACAGAGTTGTCTTCTAATGGCTTTTGTTTGGGATGGCATTTATGAGACTGTAGGCAGAAGGCAGGTCATACTTTTGGAGAATATATGCGGCCGTTATTACCCAGCTATGAGATGTTTGTGATTTTACAGCAAGCTGTCGCTCGATAATCTCCCTTTCAACTGAATTCTGTCTATGGGGCATATTACCAAGGAGGCCAAGAACTCTCTTGTGTAGTTGGCCTTCTGCAGGCAAGGCTCTGAGTAATAGGTCTGCATTGGCACATGCAAATGGAAGGTATTGAATGCGCTTTAAATTTGCTCTATAGAACTCTTCAATTTTGTCTATTTCTGATTGCTTGAGGTTCAGACATTCTAGATCATACATGCGCATTGCCATAATATAGGTGCCCCAGATATGCTTCGAAGCAACAGGATTCAATCCATTAAGGAGGCTGTGGAGGCCTGCACCCGTTAGGGAGTATGTGGCATGTCTTGCTGACTTTATTCTGCTCTCGATGGTGTGTTGGTTAGTACAGATGACATTTCTTACGAGACCAAGATGTGTTTCCTTCCTGAAGGATTGCAGAGGCTCTTCATTAAGGCTGAAGCTAGCTGGATGTGCACCATTTATCAGCATAGTAGTTGTCTTGGTGCTACTAAACAGGTACCTTTCATTTGCGCCATCTATCCGTGCCTCGTTGATCAGCTGCTGCATACCGTGGGGATTGCTTGCGACTAGTGCCAGATCGTCAGCACACATAATAGCACCTGTAGGAGTTGTACCAATCTTAAATGTCGCTGGATGGCTTTCACACCTGCCAAGAAGACCATTACTTCTGCTATTAAATATGTCCGTTGACGACTCACCACCTTGGTGGATTCCTTGATTTTTAGAGAATGTACTTGTGACACCGCCCTTCCATTTAACAGCAGCGCCGATACCAGTGTGCATGCTGTCAATGATGGGCCACACCTTGCCCACGAGTCCATGTTTGTAGATGGCATTCATGAAGCTCGGAGCAAAGGCCTTGCTCGCGTCCATATATGTGATGTATTGCTTGTTCTTATTATTAATCATAGCCTCAGCAATAGTTTCAGTGAGTACAAAGACTGCATTGGTCTAGGAGCACTTCTCTCTGAACCCAAATTGAAGCCTACCCTTTGACTGGTTGAAGACAGGCCTGATTCCTTGGACAATTTCCTTTTCAAGAACCCTGATAACATTCCCATATGAGCCCCATAGTGCTTCCCATATGAACGCATATGGGTCTCATGCCATTTGGACCCACGGCCCATATGGGACCCATATGGCCAAGATTTAATTACCTTCATAGGACTTCTTAGGATTTAACTGTGGACTCTGGCTATTGCTTAGCTTCTATATTCACCTCCGCTTATGAGGCCCATCTGGGTAAATCCTGAATATAAATCTAGATTTTAATAACATATATGGGGCCCATATGGACCACATCTGGGCATTCCCAGATCCCAGATGCCCAGCTCCACCCTATATGGGCCCATATGAGAATGTTATCAGGGTAGCTTGCCAAGAAGAGACCGCTGGTGATTCGTCTAGGCTATAGCTGTCAGGGGTTCGCACAGATTTGCCCTGTTTAAGTAATTATGTAATATCGCGTAAATGTTGAACGGTGATCGCCACGATATTGTATCTTTAAGCGATAGTGTGTGATGTCATGTAAGTGCCAATTAGTTACATTTTTTACTATGTAATAATCATCTTGCTGAATATTTTGAAACTAATTGGACTGGAAGTTGTTTCTGCCTATGCCTACTATCATTTTACTATTCTACTAGATATTTAAAACAATTACCATACGGAAAGCAATAAGTATGTGTCACTCCAGAACACTAAACCACAGACCACAGATAGAGTCAAAATGCTGGATAGGTATGGACAGGACGGACAGACTTTTTGACGGATGCAATGTTATTGATGAAGTACTTTTTTCTTATTGTAGTAAACACACAACTGAGAGGCAAAAATACGTACCCCAATATTAGATAAATAAGATCAGTGACGAGAGAAATTAAAAGACTCTTCAAAATATGCAATAGGTCTGTCTATATAAAATAATGCACATTTTTACAGCTTTCAAAAATGAAAATATGACAATTATGTACGCTGTAATGAATATGATTGTCAACTAATAAGTAATTACCGGGCTCCATTATGTTTATCACCTTAAATCATCTAAAGTTCACCCAACACAATGGCTCATGTGACCTTTTGCAACCCGAGTGCGAGCCAATAATATTAAACCTATCGACCCAAAAGGTCAATGCACCAAAATCCATCACGATATTCTGTTGTGTATTTGCAGGTTAACCTGACTGGGTGCTGTTGCTACTTATGGCAGCAACAGGTTCATGTCGGATTTGATTCAAAATATTCAACTGTTTTCCTGTATAGATGCGTTGAAATTGAGATCCTGGGAATTCACGGTTCGCAGAGTTAATATGAACGTATGAGTATCGCTATGTAAGACCTAAGCATGTATATATTTATAGAGCATTGTAAAATTAATTGTATATGTTGTATCCCCACTTTCAAAACAAATTGCCTGCTTATTTCCACACACCCCACCCACGCAGCCAATCCATATGCAATATGTCAATCAAAATCATGCAAATTACACTTATAACTCTCAAAAATGAAAATATTACAAACATATACTCGCCACTGAATATGGTAAATGGTAAGTTATTATCGGGCTAGCTCATTGACTATCATGCTGAAGCACCCAATGTTCGGCCAACATGAAATTCACTGAACTGGGCCAATGGCTCCAGTAACATTAATGTACTTTATAATATATTGAATATTAATCCCTCCAAACTAAATGGCCACAACCAAATTCCTTCACTATATCCCGATGGATATTTTCAAGCTGGCCTGACTGGGGGTCTGCTTCTGTTTATGGCAAGAAACAGGTTCCTGTCGGGTCTCTTCAAAATATTCAACAGCTTTCCTGTACAGTTACATTGAAACTGAGATTCTGGGAACTCACGGCTCGAAGGGTTAATCTGAACGTATGAGAATTGCTATGTAAGCCCTAAGCATGTATATTATTATAGCGCATTATATAATAAACATCATATATTCTATCTCCACTGTCTTAATAAATTATCGAGTTATTTACCTCCTCAGGGCACAGGCCTCCCACAGCTAGCATAAAATAAACATATATTAAACGATTACGCTATATGTAAAATCGCCCCACTGCCATAATTAGTGTTGCCCCCATATGCCATTATAATAGCATGGCAGAAATAAAGTGAATTTTAACTTGAACTTCAAGTCAAATTAATTTCAAAATATTCAACAACTTACCTGTATAATTGCTTTTACACCACATTGCCAAACTATATATGGCACCTCTATGACTGAAAGCTAATACCGAGGTATACACACTAGTTTTTTCTGATTGGTTGAAAATTAAATCATGACAGCCATCACATGCTGGAGAAATGTAACCACATTTAGCTACTACAGTCTGAATATGCTTTCGTTGTCGGCGGGATAAAAAGCTAAAATGTCAGGAATGGATTATGGGTGGAACAGTCTAACAGCTGAATGGGTAGTATTAGATAAGGTGATTTTTCCTTGAAACAATTTTATTTTTACGCATTTTGCTATGAATGTGTACCCTTAATGGCTAACGTCAATTCAATTTCACCACATATTCTCCACTTCAGTGCGTTTTATCCGCGTGAGATACAGAATTCAGCGTGTTTCTTTAAATGACGTAATGACATTCAATTAATATAGGTCCATTTATATCTATGGCCTGCCCATTTCTAGCTAAGCTAGTGTACGCGCATGCGTGCGTGCGTGAATGCGCACTCGCTTGTGTTTACGCGGACTCCACAAACATAACATACTAGAAAATATATTCACACAAAGGTACGTTTAATATATAATGATCACATTGAAACGCTCCGGAGACAGATTCAGTGAAATGAATATAATCAAACTTACGTATACTGTTTGTTTTTTGGGAACCAAATCGGCCTTCCTGTTGTTATATTAACTCCTCTTGTGTCTAATTTCAAGGTTTTTTTCTTAGCCAGTGTTAATTTTCACGCCAGGAGAAGAGAACTTTTGAAAATTTAATACTGGAATAACTGGCTCGGATACCGGCTCGGATACCGAGCCAGTCATCCCGGTTGTAAATTTTCAAAAGATACGCTTATCTCGTTCTACAAATGGGCACTGCTCAAGGCAACTGCGAATGCCGTGTTGTCCAACTACTGCTCTATGTGGTAAAATGGCAGTGGGTATACCCGATCTGTCACTCAAGTGGCTGGCATCATAATAATTTACCTCACTGGTTAGCCGACGTCGCAATTCTAATGACGTATTATAATTCCACAATTAAAATGGAAAGATCAGCCACGCGTATGAATTCTATGCCTTTGAGAGATTTACACCTTAATAAATATTCTGTTGAATATGCTGACTCTAATTTGACTGCATGGGAGCTGTGGTTGCCATATGCAGCAGCATCTCCCAGTGATATTAGCTTCAAAATATTCAACAGCTTCCCTGTAGAGTTACCTTGAAATTTAGATTATGCGTATTCAGGTCACGAGGTTTTGATCGATTCCATATACCTATTACTATCGATTTCATTCTACGAAATCATCAACATACATTATAGATGCAAAAAAAATGTTGCCGTTTTTGTAAAGTAGTACTGATGGAAAGACTGATTCACGACTTGTTCTTTGTAAGATTAGCGTCATGATGGTTGTAAAAAGTCCTGGTAATCTGACGAGGCTCGTTTGTGCGCGAAACCTTGTACAAGTTTATACAGATATTCTGAAACGGTTCTGCTTTTTAATGCTGTTACCTATGAAAAGGCGAAATGTTAGGTAACGATGCTACTCTGTATAGCCAATATAAATAATGCTCACTAGAGACTTAGGCCGTGTTCCCACTAGGGACTAAGGACATGTTCTCACTAGAGACTTAGGCCGTGTTCTCACTAGAGACTTACGCCGTGTTCTCACTAGAGACTTAGGCCGTGTTCTCACTAGAGACTAAAGACATGTTCTCACTAGAGACTTAGGCGGTGTTCTCACTAGAGACTTAGGCTATGTTCTCACTAGAGACCTAGGCCGTGTTCTCACTAGAGACTTAGGCTGTGTTCTCACTAGAGACTTAGGTTGTGTTCTTACGGGAGAGTTTAATCGGGAATAGCGCCATACCTCAGTATTGCGTTACGTCAGGTAAGTCTCTAGTGAGAACACGGCCTTAATCAGGAATAACCACATACTGACGTATGGCGTTATTCCGGATTGACTCGCTAGTGTGAACATGGACTTAGTCTTAAAAGGTATTACATTTAAATCTTGTTTTTAATGAAAAAGCATGAATTTAAAACATTAAATCCGAAATTATTTAGATACTTGCTGTTTTATTTATTAATAACATACAAATATTCTAAGATTATACAATATAATACGTTAATCACTGGTATTTTCAAGACATGACTATTGTACAATGAACTAATTATTATTCTTAGCAATTCGGATTAATTTTATAATAAAAAAGTGATCGCAGTCATAAATTTATGGCAAAAAATAAATATAAATAAATGCTGTGTTTTATAGAAGCTACACCACTCTTTCTGTATCTCTACCTGTGGTTTCTACTTCCGTTTCCTTTCCCCGGCCGGCGTTGTTGTCTCTGCGCTCTGACTTTCAGTACCATCTTCCTGGTTACCATCGCCATCACCTTGGTTACCGGTGTCATCGCCCTGGTTATCGTCGTCACCGTTAATCCCTGATGAACGAAAATAAGTATACAGGATTCAAAGTTTACCATGTGGTCTATTACATTCTATTATCCCGGGCAATACGCATTCCTGCACTGACGTCATTACAACGGAATGGATGAATCAGATCTGTCCGTCAAGTATGTGACGTCACAATCAACTACGCCACACTTAGGCTGACATCAAAATCATAATTGACAGAAATACTTCGTACTGGACCTGCAATAGTCAGTCAGTTGTGTAAATTGAATGTCTTTATCATTTAACAAAAATTGTGTGGAAAATTTTGAAATTAATTTGACTGGGCGAAGTTTATGCCAGCAACACCCCTTCCAGTCAAATTAGTTTCAAAATAATGCTCATTATATTTCCTACAGTGTAAATGATTTGTCTCATTTGGTCTTTCGTGTTCACGGGGTTAAGAGTAGGCCCCTAGATGACGTCACATTAACCAGTTTAATACTGATGTCCCAATGTTCCAATCCAGTCAGGGATCTCAATTTCAAGACAATGCACCTTTCCAAGTTTATCCATCGGTCATCTGACGTCATATGACGTCATAATTAACTAAGTAACGTGGATGCTGACGTCATGATCATGACGTTATGAATGATTCAAAATAGTCCGTCTTTGGCGCTTAATAGTCCGACACGTTGTATTAATTGTATGTCTACCATTTACTAAACATTCTGTTAAATATTTTGAAACTAATTTGACTGGGCGCTGTTGGTGCCATAGGCAGCGACAACGCATAGTCAAGTTAGTTTCAAAATATTCAACAGTTTCCCTGTATAGTTTTCTGAAAACGGATAGTCGGGAGTTCAGAGATTGATCAATCCCAACGCGAGCGAAGTGTAGGCGGAACTTAGATAAAGAAGGCGTGGCTATTGCAGACCGACGCGTAAGCTATTGAAAACTTTGAGACAGGGAGCTGTCAAATTAATTTCAAAATATCAAGCATAAAATTTTTTAAATTATGTATAATTTTTATAATCGATTTTCTGGTTTCAACTTGTATATAGGCTTTAAAAAAGATGAAATGTATAGATGCTTGTCAGTTTTATGGGCATCGACTTGATTACTTACTGGCAAAGATGAATGGTCCGTTATGGAATTCAGTTTTAGACAGACATTTATCTCCTGCAATAATAATAATAATAATAATAATAATAATAATAATAATAATAATAATAATAATAATAATAATAATAATACTGGTGGTGATAGCAGCAGTATCGGTGGCGGCGGCGGCGCTGGTGGTGGTGGTGGTGGTGGTGGTGGTGGTAGAAGTTGTGGTAGTGAGTGGTGGTAGCGGCGGTGGCGGTGTGGTTAAGAAATATAGCAAACTTAAAATAATAGCAGAGTAACGAGGGTCATACAAATAATTGAATTTTTCAGCAATAAGAGATAAGATTCGTTTATTTTGATGGGGTTGTTTACGTTGCTGCTGTTGAATGCTGCAGCATCAGTTTTCAGCAAACATTGCTGTCAGAATACAAGATACTGAAACTCAGATCCGGATTAAGGCAAGGGCTTACGGGGCTACGACTCTACGAGAATTTAGATCCCCCAAATCATAAACAATCATAACATTTTACCCGGGATTACCTGTACTCCCAGTATCTCACCTTTAGGCAGTGTTCTCACTAGAGAGTTAATCAGGAATAAAGCCATACTTCAGTAGACTATGGCGTTATTCCTGATTAAGTACTCTTGAATACTTAGCAGCACCAGCTTTCAGTAAAATCATTTTCAAAATATTCAACCGTGAGCGTTTGGACACATACGTAGCAAATTTATTATATTTGCGAGTAGCAGCAGCAGCAGCAGCAGCAGCAGCAGTAGTAGTAGTAGTAGTAGTAGTAGTAGTAGTAGTCATAGTAGTAGTAGTAGTAGTAGTAGTAGTAGTAGTAGTAGTAGTAGTAGTAGTAGTAGTAGTAGTAGTAGTAGTAGTAGTAGTAGTAGTAGTAGTAGTAGTAGTAGTAGTAGTAGTAGTAGTAGTAGTAGTAGTAGTAGTAGTAGTAGTAGTAGTAGTAGTAGTAGTAGTAGTAGTAGTAGTAGTAGTAGTAGTAGTAGTAGTAGTAGTAGTAGTAGTAGTAGTAGTAGTAGTAGTAGTAGTAGTAGTAGTAGTAGTAGTAGTAGTAGTAGTAGTAGTAGTAGTAGTAGTAGTAATGGGCCCTAAATAGGCTTAATGTAACCGTGATTACAGTAGAATCTTTTGAGTGGAGATATAACAACCCGCCCTTGGTTAAGGCTGCGTTCTTACGAGAGAGTTATTCAGGAATAACGCAATACTTCAGTATGGCGTTATTCCTGATTAAGTCTCTAGTGAGAACACGGCCTAAGTCGCGTACAGTACATTCACATGGCAGATCTACGCACCATTAGTATCTGCTATCTTGATGACTTCCTTAATGTCCTCAGTGCCCGAGTCTTCTCCCATGATGCAAGCGAATTCCATATCGCAGATCTTACCATCATCATTCAAATCATAGGTGTCGAAATCGCCAGATATAGGCGACACGTGACCATCAGCGTCCTATGATGCGAAGAATAATAATAATAATAATAATAATAATAATAATAATAATAATAATAATAATAATAATAATAATAATAATGTTTACAGTACAGCTCATATATAATTTAACATGTTTCCAAAAACATCGTCGTGTCGT
>JAVVLW010004095.1:0-95848 GCA_034401795.1 Chaetoderma sp. LZ-2023a | reverse complement strand
AATGGATGAAGCTTAGCTAGGAATGGATGGAGTTTAGGTAGAAATGGATGGAGCTTAGCTAGAAATGGATGGAGCTTAGGTAGAAATGGATGGACCTTAGCTAGAAATGGATGGAGCTTAGGTAGAAATGAATGGAGCATAGATAGAAATGGAAGTAGCTTAACCAGAAGTGGGCCGAGCTTAGCTAGAAATAGATGGAGCATAGCTAGAAATGGAAGTAGCTTAACCAGAATTGGGCCAAGCTTAGCTAGAAATGGATGGAGCTTAGCTAGAAATGGAAGTCGCTTAACCAGAAGTGGGCCGAGCTTAGCTAGAAATGGATGGAGCTTAGCTAGAAATGGAAGTAGCTTAACCAGAAGTGGGCCGAGCTTAGCTAGAAATGGGTGGAGTATAGCTAGAAATGGAAGTAGCTTAACCAGAAGTTGGCCGAGCTTAGCTAGAAATGGATGGAGCTTAGCTAGAAATGGAAGCAGCTTAACCAGAAGTGGGCCGAGCTTAGCTAGAAATGGATGGAGCTTAGCTAGAAATGGAAGTAGCTTAACCAGAAGTGGGCCGAGCTTAACTAGAAATAGATGGAGCATAGCGAGAAATGGAAGTAGCTTAACCAGAAGTGGGCCGAGCTTAGCTAGAAATGGATGGAGCTTATCTAGAAATGGCTGGAGCTTAGCTAAAAAAAATGGGTGGAGCAATGCCAGAAACGGACGGAGTTTAGCCAGAAATGGGTGGAGTGTAGCGAGGAATGGATTGAGCATAGCTAGAAATTGACATACCGTAACTAGAAATGGGTGAGGCATAGCTAGAGATGGGTGGCGCTTAGCTAGAAATGGATGGGGCTTAGATAGAAATGGGCACAGCATACCTAGAAATCGGCAGTGTAGCTAAAAATGGACCAAGCTTAGCTAGACATGAACGGAGCTTGGCTGGAAATACGTGGAGCTTAGGTAGAAATGGACAGAACGCAGTTAAAAATGGGCGGAGGTTACTAGCAATGGGTGCAGATTAGCTAGAAATGGATGGAGCTTAGCCAGAAGTTGGCGGAGCTGAGATAGAAATGGATGGAACATGGCTAGAAATGGGTGGTGTTTAGCTAGCAATGGGTGCAGATTAGCTTGAAATGGATGGAGCTTAGCCAGAAATGGACTGAGCTGATAGAAATGGATGGAGCTTAGGTAGAAATGGATGGAGCTTAGCCAGAAGTGGGCAAAGTTTAGCTAGAAATGGGCAGTGCTTGGCTAGAAATGGATGGAGCTTAGGTAGAAATGGATGAAGCTTAGCTAGGAATGGATGGAGCTTAGGTAGAAATGGATGGAGCGTAGGTAGAAATGGATGGAGCTTAGCTAGAAATTGATGGAGCTTAGGTAGAAATGGATGGAGCTTAGCTAGAAATGGATGGAGCTTAGGTAGAAATGGATGGAGCTTAGCTAGGAATGGATGGAGCTTAGGTAGAAATGGATGGAGCTTAGCTAGGAATGGATGGAGCTTAGGTAGAAATGGATGGAGCTTAGCTAGGAATGGATGGAGCTTAGGTAGAAATGGATGGAGCTTAGCTAGGAATGGATGGAGCTTAGCTAGAAATGGGCAGTGCTTGGCTAGAAATGGATGGAGCTTAGGTAGAAATGGATGAAGCTTAGCTAGGAATGGATGGAGCTTAGGTAGAAATGGATGGAGCTTAGCTAGGAATGGATGAGCTTGGCTAGAAATGGATTCCTTTATTACATTAGTGATCATTAACAAATGGTAACCAATGACAACCACCAGAGTCTACTAACGAGTTTAACACTGAAATTCAAGTTATTCACTAACAAATCAATCGGACAATAAGTTGTTGAATATTTTGAAATTAATCAGTAGAAAGCTTCCATCGAAACGAATTTAAAGATATTTATTACTTACATTATAAATTTCTTTTCAAAATGAAGATAGCAAGACTTACAAGTGTGAAGCTCCTTAACCCTGTGTGTCAAAACTTTAAATTTTCAAATTAAATAAAATTAAAACTGGTGTTCATTTCTCAATAAATTTGGTGGGAGATGGTGCTGTCATAGACAGCAACATCTTCCACCAAAATTGTTGAAAAATATACACCAGTTTCTGTGATATTGATACAATAAAGGATAGAATATTGACATCAGAGTGGTAAGGGTTAACCATCTCAGTGACAAATCCCTGAAAAAAGTGCATCCTTTACAATGTATAGTACATTCTGGTGTCTAAGGCAGCAATGCCTTCCAGTCATATTAATTTGAAAATATTCAATTGCCAATTTATCAGTGAAAGGGTTAACATTTTAACACCCAAGCCGGCCAAAAAGCTGGCCAGCAATGGTCTTGAGAAATGTCAGATGAGTTAAAAATTTCATGAACGAAACGCTATAAAATCTGAATCATGCCCTCAAGTAAATAAACTGAGGACATTAACCCCTAATCCCAGCAATGGTCTTATACCCAGCTGCCACAAGAACACCACAGCCAACCACTACAAGTTCCCTAACCCAAAGCCCTGCACCCCACCCCTAAACAACATCCGCCAAGTCATCCCCAATAAAAACGAACAAAAACCTTCAAAGGCCGCCAAAACGCTACCAAAAACCACCCAAAAAAAGCTGCCAGACCACCCACCCTCTCACTGCGCATGCGCTGACGCATGTGCACAACCACAAAGCCGCCCACTAAAGGCCGCCATCACCAGGCCTCCATAAAGGGTATAAAAGGGGCCCACAAAACAAGCCCAGACCATTCAGACTCTGGATTACACAAAAACATAATCAAGCGTCAGGCTTAAGAACCAAACTACTGTTCTCGATAAGTAGTTATTATCCTGTTGAATGACTGCTATGAATACTGCTAACAAAAACTGCTAACGAAAACCTAAAAGTACCAGAGGTTGAGATAATTATACCCTCCATTTCAGGGCTATCTATTGACTCAATCAACATTGAATTACTTAGGGAGCCGTGCAAAACTGACGTCACCAACACGGTGACACCACTAGATCCCGCCAATGCCGCCAGCTCTAGCCCTGTGGACCCACAGCTCCAGGTCCGTGTACGTGACATAAAATGTATAAGGATAGAGGCGCCCAAGGAATCCCTCCACTCTACAAGCCACCAAAAACCGCTGGGAAATGCCCCTTGTTACACCAAACCAGGGATCCCAAGTGAGCACATAAGTGAATATAGGCTTTGGCGCAATTCATCATGCAAGGAATCCAGGTTGGAGCACCAGCATGAGAAACGCCAAGAGGTGGTGAATAAAAAATCTATCCTGCCCATGCTGGTGGTATCAGTTCCTCTGAAACCGGATGACACCGATTCAGTTTTTATGGCCTAGTGGAACAACCTCCTCTCGGATTTTAGTCATAAATTGACTAAACTTTTAGCAACTTAGACTGCCAACAGATTGGCAGTAGCTTACCATGAAACTAAAGGCTACAAAATGGCCTTCACCAACGCAACCAGTGCTGCTGTCACACTAGAAGCACAGAACGCCATAGCCACCACCAAGGCAAGGCATGAAGAGTGCCAATGCTCCAGCAGCCCTAGAACTTGCAAACCAAGGCCATGCCCTCACACTCAGGGCTCCTCCATAACAAGGGGTAACACCGCCCCAAATTACAGGAGATAGCCCTATATGCAAGCACAACAGCAATGCCGCCAGGCAATCCAGGCTGCCATGCCCACTACTACTACTCACCAACCAAGAACTTAATGTGGACACAATTAGTGTCCTAGACAAGGGGCTTGGGATTCAGCCCCATTGTTTGTGAACCAAACATGGGATCCCTTTCTGCCGACTTGCAAGCTTTCATTAGAAAAATGCGACTTACACATTTCTTCACACACACCCCCCACCCCCCACCCCACCCTTATGCCCTCCTCCAAAACGCCAGACACCACAAAGACTTCGTTCCAAATACTAATAGATACGATGTTTTCACCAAAGAAAACCGCAATGCCGCCACCAACTCTAGACATTGTCTTTGAAACATTCTTCAAAGCCATAAGATTCGAATTCAGTAGACACGTACATAACAGAATTCCATGTAATAACCTCACCAATTCAGAATGGAAGGCATTGGCTGACTTACAGACCGATTCTTCTATTGTCATAAAAAAAACCGATAAAGGCCAGGCCACGGTTTTGCAGTCCCGAGAGGACTACATAACCGAGGCAACCAGACAGCTCTCTGATGCCAAATTCTATATGGAACTGACATCAGATCGCACTGAACTATTCACAAATCCGGTCGCCAAGAGGTTAGACAACATAGTTCTAGAAGGGGAAATGGATACTATAACTGCCAGTAGCCTCATTCCTAAACCGCCAAACACCGCCAGGTTCTATCTCTTCCCAAAAGTACACAAGAAGAAAAATGGCATCACTAACCCCAGGTAGGCCCATATTCAGTGGTAATGGATGCCCAACAGAGCTCATCAGCAGCTTCGTAGATGAACACATCAAAGTCCACGTTACATGTATCAAATCATACATTAGGGGCACCACTGATTTCATCAACAGAGTGGAAGCTTTTGGAGCCACCAAAAAAGAATCACTATGAGTAACCATGGATGTCACCTCCCTATACACCAACACACCCAACAATGAAGGGTTAAGAGCAGTGGCAAAACATTGCATGAAACATGGCATTCCAGGCACTCTCTCTACGAGAAACCTGTTGAACCTGCTCAAAACTTGTCCTTGAATGCAACAACTTTGGATCCAATAGCGAACATTATCTACAAATAGGTGGTACTCCATGGGCAGCAAAGCTGCCTGCACATACGCATGTATCTTTATGGCTGACCTAGTCTCTAATGCCCCCTAGCAGCCAGCTCTTTATGTACGCTACATAGATGACATATTTATGGTCTGGGAACAATGCCCTCACTGAATTTGTAACGCACATGAACTCAGGCCACCCAAGCATAAAGTTCACAATGGAAAGTTCCAGAGAACAGGTTTTCTTTATGGTACAGAACAGAGATATGAAGAACAGATTAAATTCAATCTCTTCACAAAACCCACAGATACACACGGATATCTGCATTATACCTCCGCACATCAGTCACCATGTAAGGATGCTAGTCCCTATGGACAATTCCTCAGACTCACGAGGATATGCACGAACACCATGGACTATGACAAACATATCCTGGCTCTAGAACAACATTTCCTGGCCAGAGGGTATCCCTCCCACCTCCTGACCACTTCAAAATTAAAGGCATGGGGCAAGGAATGGGCATCCCTCCTTAAACCTCCAACTCTGACACCCAACACCACACATAACAAACCGATCAGACCCGTCTTTGTCTGCGAATTCACCCGCACGGGCATGCTTCTCAAGAAAGTGATAAACAAATACTGGCCCATCCTTCAAGCCAGCCAGAGATGCCAGAGAAACCACTATTTGGCTATCGGAGGAACAAAACAATCAAGGACCATATAGTCCGGGCTAGACTCTCAGAGCCCTCCGATGCTGTATGCCCACACCGTAAAATCTTCCTAATATGCACTACCAAAAGCCACCATACTGGATTAATGCACAGATGCAAAATTGTACGCCAATTGCCAGACACGCAACGTAGTCTACTTGCTAAACTGTAAACTATGCCACAAACAATACGTGGGAGAGACACTGAGACCATTCAAAGTAAGGAGCCAAGAACACCTTAGGTCCATAACCAATCTCCACAAAAAAGGAAGTTTTGACACCCCAGTCTCACGTCACTTTAATAAAAACAACCACACAATAGCCCACATCAGTTACCGTATTATACATGTACTCTCCTCCGACCCCCCACAGACCCAGAGTCAATGCCATGGAGGAGATCCAAGCAGTCCCATTGGATTCACCAACTCCACACCATGGAACCGATAGGAATTAACTTAGCAGGGTGAGGACACACCTTTTTATGTGGGTCATAACCCAATACCCACACACGTTGTTATTATCCTCCGAAATGTCCATTTACAGGTTAAGAGAAGACAATTTTTTACAAATTACCACTGGAATGACTAACTGACTCAATAATGAAGCCAGTCATTTCAATGGCAAAATTGTCAAAAATATCCTCTTGTTAGATAGAAATAGATATTTTCTCTAAGTAAATTGAAATTTGCTTGAACAAAAATTGACCAGTGCCTATACTCTTTACAAGATAAAACTTATTCTGTTGGATATTTTGAAATTAATTTGACTGGAACTCATTGCTGCCTTAGGCAGTGGTGAGCAATGGCTTGCCGTCAAATTAATTTCAAGATATCCAACAGGTTTCCTGTATGGTTGCCTTGGAAATGAGATCTGCGGAATTTATCTGTGAAAGGGTTAAATGTTTAACCCTTTAATGATCTAAGTATCTGCCAAGAGGAGACCACTCTGGAACAGGCCAAGAGGAGACCACTCTGGAACAGGCCAAGCGGAGACCACCCTGGAACAGGCCAAGAGGAGACCACTCCGGAACAGGCCAAGAGGACACCACTCTGGAACAAGCCAAGAGGAGACCACTCCGGAACAAGCCAAGAGGATACCACTCCGGAACAAGCCAAGAGAACAGCACTCTGGAAGATTTACCTGACTACATATGCTAGAATGGCGGGCGACCACTCTGTTAGATTTACATGACTACCCATGCTAGAATGACAGGCGACAACTCTGGAAGATTTACATGACTACCCATGCTAGAATGATGGGCGACCACTCTGGAAGATATACATGACTACACATGCTAGAATGACGGGCAACCACTCTGGAAGATTTACATGACTACCCATGCTAGAATGATGGGCGACCACTCTGGAAGATATACATGACTACACATGCTAGAATGACGGGCAACCACTCTGGAAGATTTACCTGACCACACATGCTAGAATGACGGGCGACCACTCTGGAAGATTTACATGACTACATATGCTAGAATGACGGGCGACCACTCTGGAAGATTTACCTGACTACACATGCTAGAATGACGGGCGACCACTCTGGAAGATTTACCTGACTACACATGCTCGATTGACTGGCTTAAATAAGAATTATTCAAACAGGCATTACTAAGGGTAAAAGATCTCACGGCCTGGAAATGCATATTTGTCAAGACCACTGCAGAAGCCTGATTGACCATCAAGTGGTTAAGAATGTGATATTTTAACCCTTTGATAGCTACATTTGGTCAAGAAAATCTAAATACTTTTTATTGAATGTCCATTTTTTGAAAATATATCACTGGAATGACTGGCTCGTTTATTTTAAAACAAGAATGCTGAAGCGTACAATGTCTCGCCTGTAAAGTCATTGATAGTGTGGATTGCCAAAGCAAACTTGGCTTTGCATAGTATATAACGCTGCTGTAAGATTTTGTTGATATCCGGTGAGCCATTGTTTAAAACAAGAGGTATCAGAAGATACTAATATCTCACATTTTTAAGTTACCGCAGGATCGTGCTTCCGCAGGACCCGGTCTGCCAAGGACCAAATATTCGGCAAAAAAATAATGTCCAAGATATGTACATATATAGAATAAGATTGCCCATTTGACCCCTGGCCACTGCCCTCAGATTGACTCAAGAACAAAATAATTTGTTGTACTGTAGTCTACTAACTACAAGCTTCAAAATGATATGTGACATGATCACATTTGATTTCACAAAAAAAGGGAAGAACAAGACGAAAGTGCTGAGCTACCGTCCTATCAGTCTTACAAGCTGCATATGCAAGACCATGGAGCGCATCGTCAACCAGCGGTTGCAGTGGTACCTGGAGTCGGAGAACATTATAGTTTCAGAGCAGGCTGGCTTCAGAAGATACAGGAGCACAGAAGATCAAACAACACATCTTGCACAGGTCATAGAGGACACTTTTCAAGCCAAGAAGGTGATGCTAGCTGCCTTTATCGATCTGCAGAAGGCATTTGACAAGGTGTGGAAGGATGGCCTCCTCGTGAGGCTCCGGCGCACAGGCATCGGTGGCAACATGTTCCGATGGACCAAGACATACCTACACAATCGCAGAGCTAGGGTGCTGGTGGATGAACAATCTGGACAGAATGTATTACTGAGACAAGGGGTACCACAAGGCGGAGTATTATCACCAACTCTGTTCATACTCTTCATTAATGCCATTGTAGCAGAGCTGCCCAATGGGATCCAAGCGGCCCTCTATGCAGATGACCTCGTACTCTGGTGCACCGAGGAGTACACGACTGCCACGTACAGAATGCAGCTCGCCTTGGACAGAATTACAGCTTGGGCCAATCGCTGGTGTATTACCGTCAACAAAGAAAAATCATCAGCCACGCTATTCTCAGTCCACCAAAACCCAGGTTGGCAATCTCACACTGGGCAGTACTCCAGTCGAGTGTGAGGACCAGCAGACATACCTGGGAGTCACCTATGACAGAAGATTAACATGGAAGGAGCACATCCAGAACGCAGAGGCAAAGGCTAGAAGAAAGCTAAACATCATGAGGAAGCTGGCAGGAACAAAGTGGGGTGCCAATGAAAGGATCCTCAAGACCATCTACCTAGGTGCCGTACGACCACACCTTGAGTATGGATCCAGCTCATGGATGACAGCAGCTAAATCTCATCAACAGAACCTCGACAGAGTACAAAACCAGGCACTGCGCATCATAACTGGTGGAATGAGATCAACACCAATAGAAAAAATGGAGCAGACAGCCCCCCCACTTAGTAAAAGAAGGGAATGCAAAGCGCTGATCCAAGCTGCAAAGTTCAAATCGTTCAACAACCACCCGATGAAGATCAGGCAAGCACAGCTGTCATCAGGAAGACAGTTTTGTGAAAGAGACAAAAGCACTTCAAAGGAAACACCAAGAAATGTTGCCAGCACAAATAGAAGACCCAAACCACACCCTTGATCCTCTACCCTGGGAAAACAAACTAGAGCATAGCTATTTGCACCACAGTACCTCATCTCACAACCAAAGATGAACACAGTGATGTGAGCAAGAAGGCCCTGACCCTAGCCATGCTGGAAGAAATGTACCCTCAGGAAACATGGATAAGGATCTACATAGATGGATCAGCCAAAAATGCAATTAGGAGCGGAGGTGCCGGACTGCACATACAGTATCCAAACGGACAACATGCGTCAGCTGCAATACCGACAGGCAAACACTGCACAAACTACAGAGCTGAAGTCGAAGCACTGGTCCATGCAGCTAATACCATCAGCAGAACAGCAGACCCTATTGCACAGATTGTCTTTTTATCTGATGCCCGCTCCGTCCTTGAGGCTATCACCAAAGGTAAGCTGCCACAACTTAAAGAGGCACTACAAACCATCAAATGCTTTCGGATAGCATTGCAGTGGATCCCCTCACACTGTGGAGTCCAAGTAAATGAGGAAGCAGACAAGATGGCAAAGGTGGGTGCAGAAGAGAATCAGACAGAAAACATGGTTACACATACAGAGATGAAGACTATCATCAAGTCACTCTATAGAACACCTCAATCAGACGATGCCTACCATCATCTCTCGAGGCCAGAGCAAGTGACCATTTTTCGTCTCAGAACTGGACATAACAGACTAAACCAACACATGTATAGGCGGTTCCACCGTACGACATCGCCCGCTTGTCCTTGTGGAGAAGCAGAACAGACCACAGAGCACATACTTCAATGTTGCAGTACGTATCAGCTGCTGAGAGAAGAGATCTGGCCTTTGTCAACCTCTTTTCTTGAAAAGCTGTATGGGCCTGTGGAAGAACTGCAGAAAACCACAGATTTCATCTTGAGAACGGCTCTCCATGTGTGATACCAGCGATCGAAAAGAAGAAGAATCACATTTGATACAATTTATTTTCTGCCCACCACTTCCCCCACCCCTGCCCCTGGGGTGATATCAAAATTCCAATGTGTCATGCACATCCCTGGCTATATGTGTAATCATAACGAAAGTTTCAAGTTTCTATGTGAAATGGTCTAGGAGTTGCGTTACAATCGATTGGTGCTTACTTTTGACCACGCCCACCCACCCTACCCTCAGATGGACCCAAGATCAAAATAATTCCTTGTACTGTAGTCTACTCATCATTGGTTTCAATATGATATGTGCCATGACCACATTTGGAAAATCTTTATTTTTTACACACACCCCCGGGTCATACCAAAATTCCACAACAGCTATCAGAAGATAACAAATAGCTTACCTGTACTGTATATTAATTGTACATCACATAATATTATGGATCACCGGATACAGTATCATTTTGAAATTTGACAATCAACATGGCGATTCAAAATACCAATGGTACTACCCATCGGGCAAGCATAGCTTGGAGACTGAACCATAAAGCCTGTCTGCCCAGGAGTAACTTCAAGTCATTGTAATGGCAACTGGCACCCTGGGGCTAACTGAAAAGCAAATGGTCCAAACATAAGCAAAGTTCAGTCTGAAAAAAGAAGAAACATTTTCGAAAACAATCATCATAATACACATTTGGATGTGAAATGGTCTAGGAGGAGTTGCGTTACAAGTGACATGACATTTGATACAATTTATCTTCTGCCCACCATTTCCCCCACCCCTGCCCCTGGATGTGATATTAAAATTCCAATGTGGCATGCACGTCCCTGGCTATATGTGTAATCATACAGAAAGTGTCAAGTTTCTATGTGAAATGGTCTAGGAGTTGCATTACAATCGATTGGTGCACACTTTTGACCTACCCTCAGTTTGAACCAAGATCAAAATAATTCCTTGTACTAGTCTACTCATTATTGGCTTCAACATGATATGTGACTTGACCACTTTGGAAAATTTCCAAAAGTGTCATGCACATCCTTGCCCATATGTATAATCATCCCCAAGGTTTCAAGCTTCAAAAGCAAGTCTTTGCTGATTAAATTGCCATTTGAAAAACCTTAACCACGCCATAACACATATAACCTGGATGCAAATAAGCCATAAATTTATCAAAGTTCAAATATAGAAAGATTTTGAAAATCAATTTATTTTTAATGTTGACAAGTCCTAAGCATTGTATAGAACACATCTGTGAAGTTTTATTCAAACCGGATAAACCCTTGTGGATGTAAATGTCGTTTAAAAGAACCTTAACCAAAACTGCACTGGCAAAATACATGAAAAAAGTCAAAGTACAAAACCGTGAAAGAAATAGTTAAAATGCCCCAAAATTAAATGTGTTGTTATGTAGATCACATCCATGTATAGTATAGATCCCTTCTGTAAAGTTTCATTGAGATCGGATGAGCCAGTGTTGAAAAATAAGTTGATTAAAAAACCTTAACCAAAACTGCACAAATGACGGACGTCGCCAACGCCGCCGCTGCCGTCCGAATTAGAGATCCCTGTCTCGCTTTCTGCTTCGCAGGCGAGACAAAAATAGTCTGCTGTTGGCCTGCAAATGGACATTCCTCAAGACCACAGCAGAGGCCATCTTTTGGCAGTAAAATGTTAATCCCCACCCCGCTTAAAACAAACAAACTAATTTCTCTAATGTCTACACGGTGGCATTTGTTTTGGTGAATTTCTGCACTCGGTTCATTTGTCGCTTGTTATCGTTGTCTTCTTCTTTCACCTGGTATTCCTCCTCTAGCTGCTGTTGGCGCTCCAACTCTTCATGTTCCAGATTATCTTGGAGTTCTTTGCGCCACTACAAATGAAACACAGCATTGCCAGTATTACAAAATACACTCACAGTTACCGAATTTCCTAAAATGAGATCTATGATGGTCTGTATATTCATAAAATATTGATTTTCAAGTGACAACTCATACAGCACTAAAAAGTTGAGATAAAGTTAAATCAATACTCTTCTGTTGGTCTGCAAATGGAACTTTCTTCAAGAAATTTGAGGATTAGAATAGAATTATTGGCCTAATTTTTCCATAAGGCTTTCAACAGAGCAGCTTTTATTGGAATGGAGGAATCTTGTTTTAACTTATAATGCGCCGCCAATCTCTAGCTAGGTTCCACCCACACCTCACTCGTGTTACTCCCTATCGATTTCCAGAAAACTATACAGGTAAGCTGTTGAATATTTTGAAACTAATTTGACTGGATGCTCTTGCTGCCGCCCAGTCAAATTATTTTCAAAATATTCAACGGAGCATTTATTAAATGGTAAAGACATACAATTCGTACAACGTGTCCGTCTATTAAGCGTTAAAGACTAAATCGAGTCACTCATGCCATAATTAATTATGACGTCATCCTACACGTCACTTAGTTGATTCTGACGTCAGATGATGGATTGATAAACTGGAAAGGCCCAGTAATAAGGCACATGATCAGTTTCTGAGTGACAAACACAATTGCATTTCGTGCATGTACATATGGTTGCAAGCATTGACTATGCGAAAACAAAAACTTTTTGAAAATGTATCGCTGGAATGACTGGATTGGATACCGAGCCAGTTATTTCAGTGTTAAATTTTCAAAAATAATTATCTGTTGACCTTCCATAACCAGATATTTTGTTATTCTAGACTAAATTGTGGCATTAACTAATTTAACTCTTGTTTTTTTTTCAAGAAATTTCAATTTTCTCATAGAAAATGTCCATTTTCAGACCAAGAGAAGATGATTTATTAAAATTTAGTCATTCCAGTGGTATATTAAAAAAATCGTCTTCTCTTGGTCTGCAAATGGACATTTCTCAAGACCACTGCAGAAGGCGTCTTTGGCTGTTTTGAGTGTTAAAGGGTTAAAGAGATGATGAGCCCAGATCCTATCTGCAGTCAGACTAGAGTCTAACCACAATATACTCCGTAGTAACATTGCTCTAATTTCATGATTAGCCACATGTTATCATATCCTGTTCAAGAGAGATTAACCTGAGCAATTGAGTGGGTCTCTCGGAGGAAACACCACCCAAGCATTGTCAAAGCACCAATCTATGAAAATATTTTAGAAAACTTAACATTAGAATGACTGTCTACATTGTTTCAGTGTACGTTTTTTCCAAAATATTCTCTTACCCTGCAAATAGATATTTCCTATGAGAAAATGCCTATAGTTGATGAATTTTAATCATGAATGTGCAAGGGACCACCCCTGTACACTTGAAGGGGCCAGAAGCTTAATAGTATGGGGTGGGGGGTTGAGGACAGAAAAATGAGCTTTGAGACACTCACTGTCTGCAATGTTGTCCATACACTTTCTCTTAAATTGATTATTTCCTTATTAGTCCCCTACCAGTAAAACTGGGGGAGGGAGGGGGGGGGGGAAACTATAGGTGTGCACTCCATCTGTCTGTCTGTCCATCCGTCTGTCGCAGTTGGTTTTCCGCAATTTTCTTCGCAGTCCTTCAAGGTATTCCACTGAGAATTGGTACATTGCTTTATTATGAGAAGTTACAGACCAAGTTTGAGGTTCACGCGTATGTGTCAATTTTTTATGGAGTTATGCCCCCTTTTGGTCTTAAGAAATACAAAAAATATCAGCTTTCCACACTTTTTCTCACGCCTTCAGGATATTTAAGGGAAAATCGGTACATCGCTTCCATATAAGGAGTTACAAAGCAAGTTTGAGTTTCAGACACTTTCGTAAATTTTACATGGCGTTATGTCCCCTTTCATCTTATGAAATACGGAAAATATTAATATTCGCAGTCCTTCAAGGTATTCAACTGAGAATTGGTACATTGCTTTATTATGAGAAGTTACAGACCAAGTTCGAGTTTCACATGTATGCATCAATTTGATGGAGTTATGCCCCCTTTCGTCTTAAGAAATACAGAAAATATCAGCTTTCCGCACTTTTTTCGCACTCCTTCAAGATATTTAACGGAAAATCGGTACCTCGCTTTAGTATAAGGAGTTACAGAGCAAGTTTGAGTTTCACATGTATGCGTCAACTTTTTATACAGCTTTGTCCCCTTTCATCTCAAGAAATATGAACAAGAGGCCCAAGGGGTCTGCATCGCTCACCTGGACCATAGGCATCTCAACTAGAATGGTCATTAACAATAAGTAGAATTCTAATGAGTTGAGTATACATGTAACAAGAAAACAGAGGTCATGTTTCTTTATGTATCAACTTCTCTTGAACAAACTTTAATGGCCGTTAGTCATCAATGTCATATCTACCAAATTTCTGCACAATCCGTTCAGTGCCTTTGGAGATGAAGTTGTTTTCATGAAAACCAGGCCATCCAAGAGGGCTGCGCAACCATTTGGATAATCAAGTTCTCTTGAACAAAGTTGGTTCAGCTTGTGACTTAAATGATATTTTCTGAGTTTTTAATCAATCGCTCAAATAGTTTTGGCGATGATTTTTAAAGACATTTCCATGACAAAATCTATGATGGGCACCGGCCAAATTGGCCAATCGGCTTCATTTGAACAAACTTAAATCTTCATGCCCTAAGGATGTTTCCTACCATCGGCCCAGTAGTTCTTGAGAAGACATTTTAAATTTCCCATTGCTCTTTGCTGGAAAATTATCCAAGATGGCTGGCAACCCGTTTATCCGACAGTTTTTGAAAATTGCAAATTTGAGATTGAAATACCCAAAAACATATATAAAACCAATTTCGGCCTCAAAATCCATCAAATAAAAAAATCCAATATGGCCACCAAACATGCTATATTTTGATTGACCCACGGCGGCCATGTTTTTTTACAGATCAACTTCCCTTGAACAAACTGTAATGGCTCTTATTCCATAATCATATTCCCATACTTCGGTCCGATCCCGTCAGCCGTTCTGGAGTTGTTTTCTGAAAAAAACAGGTCATCCATGATGGCCGTCGAACTGTTTGGTCAATCAGGTTCTCTTGAACAAATTTTTCAAGATTTTTCAAGACATTTAAAAAAATCGGCCGAAATCCAAGATAGCCACCGGCCCAATTGTCCGATCAGCTTCATTTGAACAAACTTGGATCCCTATGCCCTAAGGATGCTTCTTGCTAAATATCATTGAAATGGGCCTAGTAGTTCTCCAGCGGAAGACATTTTAAATTGATTAAATGATTGTTGTATGATGTCATCCCATGAATGATTGTTGTGGTATGATGTCATCACGTGAATGATTGTTGTGGTATGATATCATCATGTGAATGATTATTGTGGCATGACGTCATCGTGTGAATGATTGTTGTGGTATGATGTCATCGTGTGAATGATTGTTGTGGTATGACGTCATCGTGTGAATGATTGTTGTGGTATGACATCACCATGTGAATGATTGTTGTGGCATGATGTCATTGTGTGAATGATTGTTGTGGCATTACATCATTATGTGAATGATTGTTGTGGTATGATGTCATCGCATGAATGATTGTTGTGGCATGACATCATCATGTGAATGATTGTTGTGTGAATGATTGTTGTGGCATGACATCATCGTGTGAATGATTGTTGTGGTATGACATAGTGTGAATGATTGTTGTGGTATGACATCATCGTGTGAATGATTGTTGTGGTATGACATCATTGTGTGAATGATTGTTGTTGTATGATGTCATCATGTGAATGATTGTTATGGTATGATGTCATCGTGTGAATGATTGTTGTGGCATGACATCATCGTGTGAATGATTGTTGTGTGAATGATTGTTGTGGCATGATGTCATCGTGCGAATGAGTGTTGTGGTATGACATCGTGTGAATGATTGTTGTGGTATGACATCATCGTGTGAATGATTGTTGTGGTATGACATCATTGTGTGAATGATTGTTGTGGTATGATGTCATCGTGAGGATGATTGTTATGTTATGATGACATCGTGTGAATGATTGTTATGGTATGACGACATCGTGTGAATGATTGCTGTGGCATGACATCATCATGTGAATGATTGTTGTGGTATGATGTCATTGTGTGAATGATTGTTGTGGTGTAACGCCATCATGTGAATGATTGTTGTGGTATGATGTCATTGTGTCAATAGTTGTTGTGTTATGACATCGTGTGAATGATTGTTGTGGTATGATGTCATCGTGTGAATGATTGTTGTGGTATGACATCGTGTGAATGATTGTTGTGGTATGACATCATCGTGTGACTGATTGTTGTGGTATGATGTCATCGTGTGAATGATTGTTGTGGTCAGCGTAATCTGAAAACATGGCTAGCGTAATCTGAAAACATGGCTAGCGTAATCTGAAAATATGGCTAGCGTAATCTGAAAACATGACTAGCGTAATCTGAATCAGGTCATACAGGGAATTTTATAGCGCTGTTAAAATTCATAACTTTGGCCAAAATTCTAACAGTGATGGTGCTTGTGAAAATATGTCAATTTCTTTTTAATTTATAAACTATGATAAAAACTCATTTTTGGTGTTTTTTTAATTAAAATCTAATTCTCGTTTGTGATCTCCTTTAAGATAAATTGTTTTCAAACAAGAGGCCCAAGGGGCCTGGATCTCTCACCTGGAACATGTGGGACATAGACATTTCGGGTAGAAGACAGTAGGTTTGAAGAGAACCATAACAAGAACAAAAGGACCGATTAGGGGCCTTTATCGCTCATCTGCAATTATTGGCCACTTGTACAACCGAGCAAAACCAGATGTCTGGAAAAATTTACCAATCAACTTTCTGTGAAGAAGGGTTAGCCAAGTTTTACTAAAATTGGCTGTGGTTAATAAGTTGTCTTTTTATGATTTTCGCAGAAATTTGCAGAAAATACCAGATGTCCACCAAAAAAAAGCTAAATTTTGACTGATCCATGGCAGACATGTTGTTTTGACCTATCTCCAAGGAACAGACTCTAATGGTCTTTAGTCCCTAATTATATCAACCCAATTTTTCCCCGACCTGTCCAGCAGTTCTGAAGAAGTCGTTTTCGTGAAAACTAGGTCATCCAAGATGGCCGCCAAACCATTTGGCCAATCAAATTCCATTAAAAAAACTTGGTTCAGCTATTAACTGAACTGATATTTGATAAGTTTGAAATCAATCCCCCAAATGGTTCCGGAGATTTTAACCCTCTGGGCCCTACCAAGAATTTACAAAGAAGTGCTAGAAACCCTACAGCCAAAAGCTACAAACTTGCTAAGAAACCTAGCCTATAAGCGGTAGTGGCGTGATAGCGGCGTAGTGCTACCATGCCAACTATATTAACTATTTTTGGCAAAGTAACAGATCACTATATATAAAACTATATATCATTAGAAAGGGCAATAAAATACCTTTAAGTACATATAAAATTTGTATAAATAAAATATATTTTAGTTAGTCAACGTGCCTCTCAAAATGGCCACACCTTGTAGGATAATTACATTGGTCTATTTTTGCAAAGTTTATCGAAGTTTTTTTTAATTTTACAAATGCCATTGATAAATTTAATCACAATGGTATTAAAACTAACAGATACCAAAGTTTCGTGAAGGTTTTCAGACGATAAGATGTGAAAATGACAATCATATTATGTCATGGTACCGTAACATTTCGAGAAATTCCGGTCATGATTTTGGGGGGGAGGCCTTATTCAATATTGAATAATTCCTTTATACATAACCGAGCAAATACCAGGTTTGCGCATCATTGACGGCGAATAAATCGCAGATTTTTTACTATGTATCATCGCTGGTTGCAATCACCCATCTGATAAGCGAACGCGAATGTTTTACAGTAACATTCTATAGCATCGGACATATTTTCGCCGTGGTGTCTCTGGTAGGAATCGTTTAGTTTATAAGATCGTAAGCAAAGTACATAATTTGTAGACTCGTACCCGTATCTGAGTTCCGAGTAGAACCGAATGGCACATCATTACCCGTTCTTTATCAGCAGTGAAGCGCGTGATATAAGAGTCTTGATTCTGATTGGTCGAGAATCTCTCCGCCTCTCCCTCTTTTTCCAGCGAAAATGTCAGCTGGTCACAAAATCAGCTGTTCGCAAAAGTAAACATTCAAGACGTATTTGATGGCCGTCCGGAATGTTTGTAAATATAAATAACCATTTTACGATTATGCCGACCGAAACAGCTTTAGCGATGGCCTTGAGAACTATCCATGATAATACTACTTGTGAAAATTTATCGGTGGAATGACTGCTGGATAATCTTGGGTCTGCACCCTCTCTCTCTAACACTAGTTTTGGAAATTTTACACTGGAATGACTGCTCAATAATCTTGGGTCTGCATTATTTAGTAAATCGTGACTGGCTTTAGGAATATTTGAGACAGCATTTGATTCACCTTTGAATATCTCTCTCTCACATTTTTCTTTTTTTTATTTCCTTACAGGTATGGAGCTGGTTTGCAGGATCCAGTCATATATGGCTGGTGTTTCTTTGTTTTATACAATAATAAAATATACTCACAGTACCTCATTTGTTTATAAGTCTGGATGTTTGGCATCCTCTCAGCTCCTGGTTGGGACTAAAAATATTAAATTATGTCAGGGCTTGAGTAAACAGGTGTCAACGGCCCTTTTCAGGGCCAACCAAATACTCGAAAGAAGTCTCTTAATCTGTACAGACTATCATACTGTGCCTTAAAAATATTGTCAAACAAGATGGTACCCGAACACACCCACCCCAGTCCACCCACCCCCAATCCATGCAAAGCCATGTATAACCAATTCTCGCACATACATAAAAGAGCAAACTGGTCGGACGGCATGATCGCCAAAATATCGTTAGCCACAGTCTATAAATGACTGTTTACATAACGCCAAGCTCTTATGAAACAAATAGGTCACAATAACGTGCCTGAAGACAGTGAAGTATGTATGGGAAATTAACAATATGTAGCCTCATACACTAAATCTCATCTTTGTTTCAAAATAATGCTTGAAAATTGGCGGGTGGGGGGGGGGGTGGAGATGGTGTCGTCGTCGTCATAGGCAGCAGCACCAGTTTACAGTCAAATTACTTCTAATGGCATGATTTCACAACTAGCTTGATTACTTGATTAAATCCACATCCTCAAATATAATAGTTCCTTATGAATATGCCCTACTATAGTATAATGAAATGTGTGCTTCAAGAATAACTCTAGACCTGTACAGTTCTACACGCACAATGCCAGCGAGACCAAATTTCCAGTCTTGCTATTCTCTGACTGTGGGAAACTGGCGCTTTAAGCCACAAGAACCACCGCGGGTGGTGTGACCTAATTTCAATAACAACGTCGCGCGTGTTATTTAGTAGTAATAGTACAAGGGGGGGGGGGGGGGGGGGGGGGGGGGGAGAGCTGCGCGCGTGATTAAAGCATTACAGTCCCAAGAAAAAGCATATACATTAAATTAACCCTCAAAGAGAAATAATTTTTTGTCAATTTGAAAAGAATTTCTTTTTTTAAATGCATTACTGGACCGACTGTCTCATTTATTAACCAACCATTCCAGTGATAAAAATTAAAAACTAGCCTTTCCTTGGTGTGCAAATTGACATTTTCCATGACCACATATTTGGCCGGGTCGGGTATTAAGAGGGTGTAAAAGGCCCACCTTGACTATAAAAGGCACCAGATGGCGCTGGTGTCACATCTATCAAAATCTAAACACCTTTCACATCTAGGTAAAATATTTTAGAAAATAAGCACTGGTACTGTCACCTTGAAGAAATTGTTGGAAAATATTCATTTAAATGAAAATTAGCTCAAATAAACATGAGAGCTGATTAAAATTTGAATTTGGTGGGCGGAGCTAAAGCTGTGACATCAGATTGCGGGAAAATGTGCTCTGAATGATTTATGAGTGTAAACAGCTGATAGCAGCCTTGTGTATTATTCCACGTCATATGTGAAGAGAGAACATGCAGTAATAAGTAAACGTATTACCTTGATACAAAGTGGGGTCTTATTGCCACCTATAACTGCAAATAAGGGTGGTGTAAGCTGTTAGGCTGCAACAGCCTTCAGCAACAGTGTTTGTAAACTGTATACTAGCCTTTCTAATACTGGCTTTGTAACAATTAATCTTTTGATGTCAGTGTGACAAGTGTTGCAGAAAACTGTTGCTGCATTTGACAGTAACAGATATCCTCATTACCATTTGCAAATGCCCACATTAAGAATACTACATGCATCGCTATCTGATAAAACTTGCTAATACAGCAATACTGAGCTAAATGTATTGCTAGATAAATTGGCTTAACAGGTTAACTGCTGAATTTCTGCAGCCTACATTTTCCATAGGGTTTAACTCTGGATATATGCTGAATATTTTGGAAACAATTTGACTAACATGGCCACCGACCACTTTCAGTCAAACTGTTTTCAAAATATTCAGCAGTTCCAGAGTTATTGTCAGTTGAAATTATTGGCTGATGGATTGCAGCAGTCAGAAAGTTAATGAAAAATTAATTAAATAAATCCTTTTGAAGGAGTATGTGAATATAGTACACACGGTCTGATGGATTGCAGCAGTCAGAAAGTTAATGATAAATTAATTAAATAAATCCTTTTGAAGGAGTATGTGAATATAGTACACACATGTATAGTGCTACTATGCATAAGGTGGACTGTCCTACTCTATAGTAAATCAGTCATCTAGGTGTATAGAATAAGGCTGTGTACAATGGCCAGGTGCTGAGCTGTCAGATGGTAGGCTATTTTGCTACTTATCACGCATGCGCCATACACTTCATCATAGAAGCTACGCCTCATAGGGTATTAATTTCATCTCAACCCAGGGAGTGAGACTTGTGGCTTTAATTAACACTTTCGCTCATAAAATCTAAATTACAAGGCTGCCATCCAGGAAAGGTTTTTAGCAACCGGATTGTTGCCCGATATGAGAGACAATGAACTATAGCCATTCAATTAACCTTGAACTATATAATATCCTATAACTTATTAAGATGTTTATAAAAAAAACGGTCAAAATCCAAGATGGGTGCTGGCCAAATCGGCCGATCGGCTTTGTTTGAACAAACATGGATCTTTATGCCCTAAGAATGCTTCCTGCCTCATATACTTGAAACCGGTCCCGTGGTTCTCGAGAATAAGACATTTTAAATTTCCCATTACTTTAGTATGTGAGCTTTTGGCGGGAAAATGATCCAAGATGGCTGACAAACCGTTTATACGACAGTTTCGAAAGTGGTAAATTTGAAATCAGAATAACCAAAAACATTTATTAAAACAATTTCAGCCTCAAAATCCTTCAAATAAAAAAATCCAATATGGTGATCGGCCATGAATTTTGAATCGATGCACCAAGCAGTTTCAGAGGACGATTTTTAAAGATATTTTTAAAAATATGCCAAAATCCATGCTGGCCCCATTGACCAAATTGGTCGATCGGGTTCCTTTGAACAAACTTGAATCTATGCTCTAATGATTGTTCCTGCCAAATATAAATGAAATCGGCCCAGTGGCTATCGAGAAGACATTTTAAATTTCATATTGCTTTAGTATGGGGGATTTTGGCAGGAAAATGATCCAAGATGGCCGCCAAACCTTTTATCCATCAGAATATACATATATAAAATCAATTTTGGCCTAAAAACTCAACAAATAAAAAAATCAATATTGCCGACAAACACGTTACATTTTGATTGGCCAACGGCAGCCATGTTTTTGACGGATCAACTTCCCTTAAACAAACTTTAATGGCCTTTAGGCCCTAAGCAAATCTGCCAAATTTCAGCCTGATCCCTTCAGCGGTTCTGGAGAAGTCGTTTTTGCGAAAACTAGGTCATCCAAGATGGCTGCCGAACCATTTGGTCAATCAAGTTCTCTTGAGCAAACTTGACTTATCTCTTGCCCTAGATGATGTTTCATGAGTTTTGAATCGATTCCCAGTGGTTTCGGAGACGATTAAAAAATATATTTCTAAAAATTGGACAAAATCCAAGATGGCCACTTGCCAAATTGGACGATCGGCTTCATTTGAACAAACTTGAACCTCTATGCCCTAAGGATTGTGCCAGCCACATATAATTAAAATCGGCCCAGTGATTCTCGAGAAGACATTTTAAATATCCCATTGCTTTAGTATGGGAGCTTTTGGCGGGAAAATGATCCAAGATGGCTGCCAAAACCGTTTATCCGACAGTTTCGAAAATGGCAAATTTGAGATCAGAAACATATATAAAACCAATTTCGGTTTTAAAATCTATCAAATAAAAAAATCCAATAGGGCCGCCGAAAATTCTACATTTTTATTGGCCCACGGCAGCCATGTTTTTTTATGGATCAACTTCCCTTGAACAACTTAATAGCCCTTAGTCCTTTAATCATATCTCCCAAATTTAGGCCTGATCCCTTCAGCGGCTCTGGAGAAGTCGTTTTCGCGAAAACTAGTTTATCCACGATGGCTGCTGAACTATTTGGCCAATCAAGTTCCCTTGCACCAACTTCGTTCAGCCATAGATGATATTTCATGAGTTCTGAATCGATTCCTCAAGCAGAAACTGATTTTGGAGCAGATTTTTAAAAACGTTTCTAAAAATCTGACAAAATCCAAGATGGCCACAGGCCAAATTGGACGATCGGCTTCCTTTGAACTAACTTGGATCTCTATGGCCCAAGGATGCTTTCTGCCAAATATAATTCAAATCAGTCCAGTGGTTCTTGAGAAGTCGTTTAAAGGAAAAGTTGCCGGATGACCGGACATGTGGAGGACGGTCACCATGGCATAAGTTCACTTGGCCTTTCATGCCAGGTGAGCTAACGAGGATGTGTCCTACCAAATTTGGCTAAAATCAGTCCAGTGGTACTTGAGGCGACATCTTTATTTTCCCATTGATTTTTAATGGGAGATTTTGCTGGTAAAAATCCAAGAAGGCTACCAATCCTTTATTTCTGACAGTTTTGAAAGTGGCAAATTTGAAATCATCATATCCAAAAACCTATATAAAACCAATTTCACCTTCAAAATCCAGCATATAAAAATATCCATTATGGCTGCCAAACATGCTACATCTTGATTGGTTCAGGGCAGGCATGTCTTTTGATGTATCAACTTGCCTTGATCAAACTTTAATGGACCTTAATCCCTAATCGTATCTCCCAAATTTTATTTGGCGCAATTTGTTCAGTGGTTCTGGAGAAGTCATTTTCACGAAAACTAGGTTATCCAAGATGATCGCTGAATCATTTGGTCAATAAAGATCCCGTGAACAAACTTCATTCAGCTCTTGCCGTAGATGATATTTCATGAGTTTTGAATCAATCCTTTAAGTGGCTTCGGAGAGAAGATTTTTAAAGATATTTGTAAAGATCTGCCAAAAAAATACATAAAACAAATTTCTGCTTCAAAATCCAACAAATAAAAAAATCCAATATGGCTGCCAAACATCCTGCATTTTGATTGGGCCAGGGCAGCTCCATTTTTTTTACCTAACAACTGGCCCTTAATCCATAATCATATCTCCCAAAATTTGGTATGATCTGTTCATCGGTTCTGGAGAGGTCATTTAAACTAATGTATGTCATCCAAGATGATTGCTGAATCATTTGGCCAATCAAGCGCCCTTGAACAAATGTTCAGCTCTTGCCCTAGATGATATTTCAAGAGTTTTAAATCGATCCCCAAGCCGTTTCAGATTTTTAAAGGCCTTTAAAAAAATTGGCGAAAATCCCAGATGTCTGGCGGCCAATTGGCCGATCGGGCTACTTCGGTTGAACAAAATTGGATCCCTATGCCCTAAGGATGATTCCTGCCAAATATAATTGAAACTGGCCCAGTGGTTCGTGAGAAAAAGTTGTTTGGTCACCACACACCTTACAGCTGCAATCAGTCCTTCTTCAGTTGTGCCCACTATGTCTTGTCCTCAGCTGAAATCCTTAGCTTCATGAGGTCCATTCTTGACTTGAGTGTACAGAGTCCTGCTTTCTTGAGGTCACCTCGTACCACGCATAGCAGATTTATGGAATGACATCCTCTCCTGACTTTGTATTTACTGGCTCCTGGTATATATGGTGACTTCCAAGGCTGTCGTCTATGCTGGTGCGTCTTCTGGCATTCTTAGCACATCTTTGCTGGGCGACTTTTACAGAGAGCGGCAACGTATTACACATCTTGTATAGTGCATCATTGGAAATTATGCTGTCTGGCCATCGGTGTCCAGTGAGGGTGCTTAGGTGTGTAGCTGTTTGCGGTGGCAGGCCTCGAGTTTGTTTAGAGCTGCCTTTGGAGCTGCCAAGCTGTTACAGTTATACAGCATCAAGTATAGGCAGGTTGCATTGTATAAACGTAGTCCTTTTATCATGGGCATCTTTGATCTACGAATCTAGCTTCCAGAAGGATTCGAATGTTATGTTCCGCATGATGCAGTGCAGTACTGCAAAGCAGTGAGCCCAGGATTTTACTTTTCCTCCATGGTTTGCCGACACGAAGTGTCGTCATTTTCTTTAGTTTCATACTTTGTAGATAGGTATATGTGGGTGAACTCTGTTTTGGATTCAATCATAAAGAGATTGCAGCTATTGGGAGAAGTTCGTCAAGAGGTTTCTTTTCCTCGTCTATGAAGTGCACATGGTCGGCATATCCCATCTCTAGTGGCATACCCGGTATTGACACAGTGGGTGGGGGGGGGGGGAACTTCACTGCCTTGACTCGTACTCTCAGCTTGGTGTCTGCAAGCAGTAGTCTCACTAGTCGTGGCTCATCTTCATTGCAACTGACCTGGCATAGTAAATCTAGGATCTTTGAGCACTTAATTGTGTCGAAGGCTCGTGACATGTCAATGCCCATTTTGTCGAAACCCCAGTGTTTGGGACATGACTACCGATACAAGCATGCGTTGAGCCCATACAATATCTGAACAGCTGCATCCATGTTTGAAGCCACTTTGACATGATCCGGGGAAGTCATTCATCTTGTCTCGGATGTGGCACAGAATAACATTGGATAGGATTTTCTGTATGCTATTGAGGAGCACAATGGGCCGCAGATTGGCTGGCGGTTGGGGAGGGGTGACCAGGTGGCTTCTTGGGCTTGGGGAAGGTGATGCATAAACGCTGAGTTAATTAGGTGCGTGATCGGTTTTGAGATACTGTTACTTGCATATTTGAATAGGTCATTGCTCATACTGGAGATTCTCTAGTAGTAAAACTGTCAGCAGAGCAGAAAGCGTAAAGTGGCCAAAGTCAAGACCGCACCGAACTATGCCGGGAACGCAATAACATTCTGCGCCACATTAGCGAATGCTTAAAAGATCTTGCTATTCAACCAGCAAACTCCATAGCAGATGAAATCACTGCCCCGGATGACTGTCACAAAACGGTTCAGGTAGCCCGAATGTATGTATTTGAAGTTTAATGGTTGACAGTCAATCAATCATTAAACATGGTTAATGGATGCATATTGGATATTACTGTGATATAATTCACAGAGTCAAACCTTAGTCAAGCAAGTGGTATTAAGCTTATTGAGGTACAAGGTAGTCCAAGAGTTATCCCACTTCAGAGAAGGTAGTCCAAGAATTACCTCCCTTGATAGGTGATGTTTTCACAGCATCTGCTATACAGTAATGGAATGCAATGTAAGCAAGCAGCATACCTAACTAATGAGGTAATGAAGCAGTCACCATCCACAGATGGAAATCTGAATGTTTTAAGCCAACATCCCATCACCTCATACACTCGCATGATTATTCCAGCCAATCATGGTAGATTCTACAACATAATACCAGTGAGGTAATCATGTTAGTAGCTACTGGACTGGGCTGCTTCAGTCCATATCTCAATGCCAGGCAGCCAACATCTTTCTAATTTTTTCAGTGTCTTTGTATATAAGTGCATTTGTGGCAATATTAATTGGATTGGTGTGTTTTAAAAGAAAAGAGGAAGTTTAGATTTGTAGGCTATATTTGAAAATAGTAATTACAACACGTCGTGTAAAGTAGTAGTTTCACTAGTTTGTCAATAATTCCATGAAAGAGAAGTGAGTTTTTGTTTAGTAAACATTATATAGCATTAAACAAGTGACGTTTAGTGGCTAAGATTAACTGGAAACGCGCGTAACTAGTATAGCGATCGCGTGGACAGAAAATATTTTCAAATTCGATTAGGTGTTAAACTATTGATCAAGAGAGTGAAATGAACCGGAGATGAGCCAATACTACTGCTACAAGGCGTAGTAGATCGCCTATCCGAAGACCAGCGGCAAATGGGTCAAGAATTGTCAGTTTTGACAGTTTAATGTTACGTGATAGACGAGGTCGCCCTCGCAGATCTCCAAAGCACACTCAGAAGGGTGTTCGATCTGGTGTACAAAATAGTACATCGTGGAATGAAGAAGCGCCGATTACTTGGACTATGAGGTGTCTAGCCATTCGCGACAGATTAAAGGAACTTGGCATTAATTGTCCCACGAGCTTTTAGAAGTCGCAGCTCTTGTAATTATTGGCAATGAATGAAATCTCAACCACTGGCATTGGCATACCAGGGAACCAGGCAGAGATAGCAGCGCGCAACAGGACCAGGAGCCAGACAGCTGTTGGGCATGGCGGCCTCATCCAATCAGATGGCGCGCACGGTGATGACCTAGTGCAGGGTTTCCCAGATGTCCAAGATGGCTGACTTAGTGAAGAAACGTCAAATTCTGTTGCAATTTTGGTCGGGTGCACATTTTAGTCGTTCAAGGAGGATAATTCTAGCGAATAAGGATGGATTTCAAGGGAGATAATTCTAGCGAATAAGGATGGACTTTGCCAAAATAAAATCATAACACGTCATCTTTCCCTAAACGCTTTCGCTGGAAACAAAATTGCGAGGGTATGTGTAAAACCTTCCGAGATATTACCGGACATGAAAGGGGAGATGATTGGCTCTGGTGTTAATGTGAGCGACTGTTAATCAGCAGGCAGGGTTCAAATCATGCTTAACTCAGGCGATCAGGTGACACATGAGCAATCGATGGAAATATAGGCAATCTCTTCACTCCTCATTGCCTTTCTCCAGCCAGGAGTATAAATGGGTACCAGTGTAAAAACTTGGGAAGTTACCAATAGTCTAGTAGGTTAAGTCGAAAACTGACCAAAATCGTTCAAAATGTAAAACAAGCATGAAAATTGGCTTACTTATAGATTTTTGTATGCTCTATCCAATAAGAGCAGGACACACATGATCAGACACATATTTTAGCCGCCATTTTGAATTTCATCATGGCTGCTTTCGAAACTTATTTATATAATACACTACCTTCTAGGACACATATATTGATGAATAAGGTGACTTTTTATATGTTTTACTATCCAAAGAAGCTGATGTGATTATTTATGAATACATAGCTTATTTTCTTATATCAATATTCCATATGGCACAAGAAAAACGCAGGATTTACAACGAAATCGCTATATTTTGAATGCCATTGGTGGCATCACATATTTCAATTGATCTGTGCACTCGTTGTGTATTAATACCACTCTATCTATAGCATGAGCCACCACAAGTGCAAAGTTCAGTGCATGAAAGGGAAGAATTAATGCATTTACAAGGGGACTTACAAGCTTTTTTGCAGCCACATTTGATTAATTCTTTGCAAGACTTTGCAGCCTCAGGAAGGGCTTACCAGTTAGGTACCCAGTATTCAATTGCATCCTTTGTCCATCCCCAATCACATGGGTTTGGTAACTGCTGTTGAGCCTTGAGTGCCTGTCTCCAACAGTGTCCTCCTTGATATGCCAATCTTCTGATGTGCTCAGTAAGCGCAGCCTTAGTTGGGGGGTATGTGATCTAGCTGCCTTCCCTTTGCAAATAGAAGTTTTCTTGCCTGGTTTACCTGGTTGCACTCACTAGTTCTGTCAAAGAGTAGAATGACAAAACGTTGAAGCTTGTCAATCATGTCATAGAGATTGTAAGGGGTGAGGCTGGCAGGTTGACAAATGCTTCCGTGATTTCAGGAAATGATGTGTGGCAATGCCCTAGCCTTCTGCTCCCCAAGTGTGGTTGCAATAGGTGTGGGGTGATATCACTTTATAATTTTCCTTCACACCAAAAGTGATCCATAATTCATCAAGTGGTAGGCAATGAAATGTAGCAATAGCTAGGACAACCACATCTGTGTCGACTGTTCTGATCAAAACTTTGCGGTAGCCATGTTGTGCACAATGTAGTACATGTATCAGTATTCTTGTGTCCGCTTCCTCATGATTACATGGTGTAAGATTAAGTGCATTTTCACACACATGAGAAGACAAAACTTTATTTTTGAATGTGCGATTCAGCTGTTTTCCTGGAGTCACCAGCTTGGCAATACATTTTGCTACAAAATTGTGTAACTCTCTTATTTTCATCAACACGAAGGAAACTTTGCCAGTTCTTCTGGATCTGTATAGATGCATTAACAACAATTTGAGTTCCCCAACCTCTTTTCAGGTAAGTACATCCTTTCAAACTGTTGTCAATGTACTGATCCCATACCACGTCCAGATGTTTTGAAGATTCAAGGTTCCGCATTAGACATGGAATAAATACTTTCTCGGCATAGTCAATAAAAGTAGAACAGGATTTGGGGAGCAACATATTGATGACAACAAAACCATCAAAAATCTTTGTATCAACTTCAGGGTTACTACTACTGGTAGTAGGGATCACTCTTTCAAAGCATGCAATAAGGTCCGACTTGGTGCATGCTCTCAGTTGTCCCACATCTGATAAAGAAGGTAGAGCTGCTTGGTTCTCGTGCCTGAAAAATTCATCCATATCTCCATTTCAGGATTGGCACGATATATACAATCTGGAGAACAATTCACAATTACTTTTCAGAGTGCTCATTTGATATGAAGTCTTTGATTGTCTTCTGGAAAAGAGGCATGCCATTTTTTGCGATGATGTCAGAAATGTGGGTTGAACATTTGACCAGTCTTTCATCAGCAAACTTTTCATACTATGACTGTCCTACGTGTCTGAAGCGTTGAACTTCTCTTCTATTACCCCTTTGGTGTGGAACACTATCAAATCTTTGCTGTCCTCACTGAAGGGGTTACCATATCATATTCTTCGAACTTAGCAACCACAGCCGTCACATATTATACAAACTGAGACTGAATTGAGACACTCTGATCATGGTGTGTTATTATCTTAGTAGGCAGCTGAAATGAATTTTCAAACTCATGAACAATTCTAGCCACTTCTGGACCAGCTGCGATCCATCTTATCAAGGCGGATGGATTTTGTTATTCCTATTATGCCACCATCACCTTTGATCTTCTCATTCATCTGTTCATGGGCTTGGTCTAAAGAGATAGAAGAAAAGATATGTGCTGTTTTCTGTATGGCAAAATGTCCGCTTATGAACTCTGCATGAACTGATGTTGCTTGCTGCTGTAGCTGAACCATATCTTTTATGTGAATTGGCAGCCATCTAACATAATTTGTGTGGCTCAAAGAGAACATCCATAGTACTATCTTCCCAAGCCACTGAACAGAGATTCAAATTGCGCTCACGCACTGAGTGAATAAACTGCAGAGTGAGCAGTTCAAGTTCCAAAACTATAGCCCAGTATTGGAATTGTGGAATCTCCTTAGTATTCAAACTACACCATGTGCTGAAATCAATGGCTTAGCCAGGACAAGGAAGAGACTTCGTATATGCATCATATGCAGAGAGTTGCAACAAATGTAAGGCTGCTGCTGTTACCTGATGAACATATCTTGGTCTAGTTACATGGGGCCCTTTCAGTATTGCTTCAGCTCGACCTGGGGTGGTGACATCTGATTCTACAACGATAGTTGTCCCTCCACTGCCATTTAGGAAGTCACCAAGAAGTTTCATCAAATTCATCTCTATGTGGAGAACACCCAGTATCACCACAAATTTGTTCTCACCAAAGATATCTGGCCATGTCCATTGGATCTTCTTGGCAATGGAAAACAATGATTGATCCATAGTTATTACATGAATTTGACGAGGGTGTAAATGCTGAGTAGCATTGTCCACAAGCTTCATTGCGTGTAGTATCATTGCTACTGTGTTTGCTGGCTCTAGAAATAGAGGCATAAGTGCAATTTGTGAGACAAAGCCAATGTTATCTGGCTGCCTCTTAGCATGGTATGCTGCCTATGACACAACTTCTCCAGGGTTTAATGTCTCCTTTTTAAATAAGATTTCAGCCATATTCCTCTTCTTTAGATGTGGCTAATACAGTGTGTGCTGTAACGTGTCCCTCTGTTACAGGTGCACTAAGATCTTTTGTTTATAGTTCCACTTTAATCACTTCTGAATATTCAGCTGGTAGTGGAGATAATGTTTTCTGCTGGATAACATTTGAATCTATAATTATTCGGTCTTGTTCAGCTCCAGGATTTTCCTGACATGGGAACTGAATCATGCATATAGCAGTTCCATGAACTGAGTTCATAGCATTCCTTGCAGATGGATTATGGTCGATATTATCGACTGCTCCAACCGTGAAGACATCCTTTTTCAGAGTAGAGGGACAGACACAACCATCTCTTTCAAACTGCACAGACACTATTTGCAAAGGTTGTAGAAATTTCCTTTGTTCTATCATAGAATATACATAAGCCATGGCTTGACAACTTATCAATTAGCTCTCTTTGTCTTGTTTTGGCATGAATAACCAGTCAAGTGTATATAGCAAAGGGTGTCTTTCGTGACTTAGCATGATGTATATGAGTTCTATATTGTTGTTGGGCGATTTTCTTGGTATTAAACACTAACAACTCTGAGAGTGGTAATGCTACCTTTGTTACAGCATCTTGTGACTCCTTTTGCTCTTTAATACTTGTGCCTTGCAAAATTATTCTCACAAGAGCGAGAACACTTTCCAGGACAGCTTCAACCTCACATCCTTTTTCGAAGTTACCATTAAAGGAATCGTCATGTTGTAGGATTTCTTGCCTCAATATTTGTGCAGGACATACCAAGTGAATTGCGGCATCATCAGAATTTTATGAACACACGATTTTGATGTCTTCACCAATGTCTGCATTAAACATCATAATAACATCTCGCCCTTGATGTTGAGCTCTCAAATCTGGTATTAGACATAGCAATCTTTCTTTCAGTCTAGTACTGCTCACTTTCCCTGAAAAACAAGGATCTATTTCATTCAGTCATGTTTCATATAGTTTTACTAAATCAGAGTTGAAAAATTGGAAGTGTTTTGTCCTGCCGGAATTCTTCTATGTATGAAACTAATTCTGCCAATACTAGACTATCAGTCTTCATATTTAGGTCAGTATTGGAGCTTTCTGTCTGGTGCAGTCTGACACAATTGTGCAGAGCAGTCAGGCAACTGAGATGGTATTTTGCATTTAAAACAGGCATGTCCCCTTCTGAAAGCTTGCCTAGCAGTTTTCTGTCCTGTAATAAGTAGGCATAGTCTCGAACACATTGATCAACTGCTAATGTCAATGCACTGCGAAGGTGTTCATTAGTGCCATCTCCATCATAGAACAAACAATTTTCTGTCCGTTTCATTGAACTTGCTACAGAAGTATGTCTGGTTTTAACTGGTCTTTGTTCGGGTTCTTCATCTTCTTTGGGTTTTCTTTTCTGAGCACGCAGAAGCTTTTGCTTATCAATCTTATTTCGACAGCTTTTATGCCATTGTGCTTTGTTTGTCCGAAGAGTTGTCTCAATACCTTCACCAGTGTCCATTCTGGAAATATCTATTTTCATGGGTGAACAATTGAAATTGTGGAACCGATACAAGTTTTCAGCATTACATTTGTAGCCACAGTCCTTATCACTCCACTTATATATACATAGTCCAAGATCAACTAATCGCTCATCTGTTTCTGTCTGGCAGAGAACACAAAGCTGCTAGTATGTTACATTTGATGAGTCCAGACTTTCTAAACACTGAGAGGTACTTGCACTAGGATCTACAACCTTACACGTTTTAGAAATTGTGTATGCCTACAAAGACTGACAAACTATCATACACTAAAAAGCATAAGACATTTAATGGCTAGGATAGGTGCTGATGATGTGCAGCGCAAGGGGCGAATTATTTGAAAATTGCAATGAGTTGATTGTCTTGTCGAGTATAATTAGTACTTGTTGCGCTAAATCTGCAATATATCTTACAGATACATATTTATTTAGACATTTAAAGACTTAAATCAATTATCTGTGTATAATTGAAGACTAGAAATTTTAGTTTCCAATTTTCAAATTCAAATTTACTTTAAATGAGATTTTATAATATTACCCCGGGCACTTTATTACAAGAATGCAAGATGACGGCTCACGATGGACCCAATCGTGTGTGCCCTGCTTTTATATGAAAGAGTATACCTAAAACTTCTTACATGCCAAATTTGGTAATTGTTTCACAATTTGAACGATTTTTACTTAATCTACCAGACTACAATAACAAATTGACATACCGGTATTTAAAAGGCCATACTGGCCTCATACGTCATAATGGTAATGGAGATGACGATGATGATGATATAAAGCAGCCTAGATATAGTGTGAAAGGGACCTGGAACCAGGGACTCGATAGACGCCAATCAAACAAATGACTTCACCGGACACGAAAATTCTGACAAATTTTTGTCTTTCAAGGGAGATAATTCTGGAAAATAGAGACAGATTTTGACAAAATTAAATCATGACACGTCATCTAACGCTAATCTATTGAGTGAAAAATAGTTGCTCACGTAGGTTAAGAACATTCTGAGATCTCATAGCTAATGTCTGGTAAAGCTCTCAATTTCCAGGTAAGATCCTTAGTTGTATTGAAATTTGAGCTAAATCAGATCAGGTCGTTTATACATACATCCTGGCAGGCAAACACAGACGGACAGACAGGCAGAGGCAGGTAGGCAGGCAAGACAGACAGACAGATAGGCAGGCAGGCAAACATGTAAACAGATGGGCAGGCAGGCAAATACAGGCAATCACGCAGGCAAATACAGATAGACAGACAGGCAGGCAAACACGGACAGACAGACAGAGAGAAAGGCCTAAATGCAAACACCCGCTTCACGTGGCAATGGTAACAAGAGGTCTCAGCAAATAATTCCCTGTTTATCATTGTGTGACTGGATAAGCTAGCAATAATAAAAGCAGAACTAACCCTTTAACCGACTAATCTCTGAAAAAGTAAATTCATTACGATAAAACATATTCTGTTGAATATGGCACCAATGGTTTCCAGCCAAATTAATTTATATATATTCAACAGTTTTCGTGTATGGTAGCATTGAAAATGAGATCACGGGTTAATTGTTGTTTTTATTATTATTTTCTTAATATGTATTCCTTGTCTTGCGACTAAATGAAACAAGTGGAAACTCGAGCCAGCCAGGACACGAATCTGTGGCAGTCACACGGACAACATTATTACGTAAATATTACACGGGCGCATCTCGTTTATGCCACATTTTTGCACCATTCTAACAATTGTTCAGATTTTCGGATTTCTCAGATACTCTGTATCGCTACCAAAGTTATAGACACCTAAAGTATGGCCACACCCCGTTTTGTATTACAATCAGAGCAAAATCTGACAAATACTTTCTGAGATTATCCATAGATCCATAATTTGATCTATACAGACATGTCTTGTCTTTTTTATCCGGATCATGGCCAAAGTCCGGAAAGCCGCTTTAACAGTAACAAGTGAAGTAGTTGATCATGATGTTGGATATATGAGTGACAGATTGGATCCCTTCAATGTGTATCCTGTCTCTGTGATTTCTTTTCACCAAATTTCATTGTGCATCATGAGGTGACATAGCATGAAGAACGCTAAGAGAACAGATATAGATATTAATGGAAGGATGCGATCTGTCACTCACATATCTGGCGTCGATCAAATACGTCACTATAATAATGAAGATCTCTCCATCATGAATCCTGAAGTCTCCCAAATGTATGATTTCTTACTGTCCTTAACAGGTTTACAATTTAATAAGTATTCTTTGGAAACTAATTTGACTGAGAATTGTTGCTTTTACAGCCAGGACCAGCTGCCAGTCCAATTAATTTATTTCAGGTTTCAAAGTTTTAAATCGATTCCAGCAAGCATAAAAAGGGCGGATGTTAGCTAGACATAGGAGCCAGGCACCGTATTCACGAAAGGTGTATAACTAGCTAGAACTAGGAGTCAGAGACCGTATGCACAAAGAGTGTATAACTAGCTATAAATAGGAGCCAGGAACCGTATTCACAGTGTCTAACTAGCTAGAAATAGGAGCCAGGGACTGTGTTCATGAAGAGTGTGTAACTCTTTGTATTCACAAAGAGTGTCCAACTAGCTAGAAATAGGAACCAGGGACTGTGTTCATGAAGTGTCTAACTAGCTAGAAATAGGAGCCAGGGACTGTGTTCATGAAGCGTGTGTAACTCTTTGTATTCACAAAGAGTGTCTAATTAGCTAGAAATAGGAGCCAGGGACTGTGTTCATGAAGCGTGTGTAACTCTTTGTATTCACAAAGAGTGTCTAACTAGCTAGAAATAGGAGCCAGGGACTGTGTTCATGAAGAGTGTGTAACTCTTTGTATTCACAAAGAGTGTCTAACTAGCTAGAAATAGGAGCCAGGGACTGTGTTCATGAAGAGTGTCTAACTAGCTAGAAATATGAGTCAGAGACCATATTCAGATAGTGTCTAACTAGCTAGAAATAGAAGCCACAGGCCGTATGCACAAAGAATGTGTAACTAGCTAGAAATAGGAGCCAAGGACCGTATTCACAAAGTGTCTAACTAGCTAGAAATAGGAGCCAGGGACTGTGTTCATGAAGAGTGTGTAACTCTTTGTATTCACAAAGTGTCTAACTAGCTAGAAATAGGAGCCAGGGACTGTGTTCATGAAGAGTGTGTAACTAGCTATAAATAGGAGCCAGGGACCGTATTCACAAAGTGTCTAACTAGCGAGAAATAGGAGCCAGGGACTGTGTTCATGAAGAGTGTGTAACTCTTTGTATTCACAGAGTGTGTAACTAGCTAGAAATAGGAGCCAGGGACTGTGTTCATGAAGAGTGTCTAACTAGCTGGAAATATGAGTCAGAGACCGTATTCAGATAGTGTCTAACTAGCTAGAAATAGAAGCCACAGGCCGTATGCACAAAGAATGTGTAACTAGCTACAATAGGAGCCAAGGACCATATTCACAGTATCTAACTAGCTAGAAATAGGACCCAGGGACCTTATTCACAAAGCGTGTCTAACTAGCTAGAAATAGGAGTCAGAGACCGTATGCACAAAGAGTGTCTAACTAGTTAGAAATAGGAGCCAGAGACTATGCACAAAGAGTGTCTAACTAGCTAGAAATAGGAGCCAAGGACTGTATTCATGAAGTGTGTAACTAGCTAGAAATAGGAGCCAGGGACTGTGTTCGTGAAGAATGTCGAACTAGCTAGAAATAAGAGTCAGAGACCGTATTAAGATAGTGTCTAACTAACTAGAAATAGGAGCCACAGGCCGTATGCACAAAGAATGTGTAACTAGCTAGAAATAGGAGCCAAGGACCGTATTCACAGTGTCTAACTAGCTATAAATAGGAGCCAGGGACCTTATTCACAGAGTGTCTAACTAGCTAGAAATAGGAACCAGAGACTGTGTTCATGAAGAGTGTGTATCTAGCTAGAAATAAGAGGAGACAGGGACCGTATTCACAAAGTGTGTCTAAATAGCTAGAAATAGGAGCCAGGGACTGTCATCATGAAGAGTGTGTATCTAGCTAGAAATAGGAGCCAGGGGCCGTATTCACAGTGTCTAACTAGCTAGAAATAGGAGCCAGAGACCGTATTGATGAAGTGTCTAACTAGCTAGAAATAAGAGCCAGGGACAGCATTGATGAAGAGCGTCTAACTAGCTAGAAATAGGAGGAGCCAGGGACTGTATTCACAAAGAGTGTGTAACTTCTATGATCGATTAAGCTTGAGTTAAAACTAAAACAAAGGCCAAGCCTGAGAAACAGCTGACTGGCAATAGCAAAGTACGAAATCCGGTGATGTAGATTGAATATTGTCAGTCGTTTATTATATACACACCTTTCTGCACTTTCCTGATAGCTCTATGTTAGTGTTAGTTGCAGAGTTTTATCAAAACGTGTAGAATTCCTCCGAGGAAATTATTAGCGATAAATATAAAGACTTGAAAAGAACATGTTTTCGTAAATCTCGCAGTGTCTTGTAAGTACTCGCTACTGGAAATGGTACTTTGAATGAGAATTACGCGTGATGGTTGGGTGACATAAGTTACGCCCATATTTAGGCACCCACGTAAGTTATGCACATTTTGTGATACTGACTTACATTCGTGTTCGGACTTATGTATAGTTTACACACATTTTTGGACGTAAGTATCTTTCGTGTATACAGCCCCTGGCTTGTAATGGATCCCTGTATTAACAGATCAATTACCTGATCCTCGATGACTCTGCGCATGTCAAAGCTGGTTTTCGTGTTGTAGTTAGGCGGCGCTACATACAAGGAGGTGGCCAATGTTATCTCATCCCTGCAATGTCAATGGAGTAGTAGTAGTAGTAGTAGTAGTAGTAGTAGTAGTAGTAGTAGTAGTAGGAGGAGGAGGAGGAGGAGGAGGAGGAAACTAACTTCTTATGTCGCACACATTGTTATCATGACACATGATTCACTCAGTTATTTTCTTGAGCTGTGGTTTGACGCTACAATTAGTCCCGGTCTGAATGTATCAATCACTGTTTTACAGTAACTAGTTCCCGATTTCACTAGCTTTCACACAGCACATGTGTAGTGGGCCTGGGTCCCGGTCTGAATGTATCAATCACTGTTTTACAGTAAACTAGTTCACAGTTTCACTACGTAGCTTCCATACAGCACATGTGTAGTGGGCCTGGGTCCCGGTCCCAATGTATCAATCACTGTTTTACAGTAAACTAGTTCACGGTTTCACTACGTAGCTTCCATACAGCACATGTGTAGTGGGCCTGGGTCCCGGTCCTAATGTATCACTCACTATTTTACAGTGAACTAGTTCACGGTTTCATTACGTAGCTTCCATACAGCACATGTGTAGTGGGCCTGGGTCCCGGTCCTAATGTATCAATCACTGTTTTACAGTAAACTAGTACACAGTTTCACTACGTAGCTTTCACACAGCACATGTGTAGTGGGCCTGGGTCCCGGTCTGAATGTATCAATCACTGTTTTACAGTAAACTAGTTCACAGTTTCACTACGTAGCTTCCATACAGCACATGTGTAGTGGGCCTGGATCCCGGTCCTAATGTATCAATCACTGTTTTACAGTAAACTAGTACACGGTTTCACTATGTAGCTTTCACACAGCACATGTGTAGTGGGCCTGGGTCCCGGTCCTAATGTATCAATCACTGTTTTACAGTAAACTAGTTCATGGTTTCACTATGTAGCTTCCATACAGCACATGTGTAGTGGGCCTGGGTCCCGTCTGAATGTATCAATCACTGTTTTACAGTAAACTAGTTCACAGTTTCACTACATAGCTTCCATACAGCACATGTGTAGTGGGCCTGGATCCCGGTCCTAATGTATCAATCACTGTTTTACAGTAAACTAGTACACGGTTTCACTACGTAGCTTTCACACAGCACATGTGTACTGTGTAGTGGGCCTGGGTCCCCGTCCTAATGTATCAATCACTGTTTTACAGTAAACTAGTTCACGGTTTCATTACGTAGCTGCCATACAGCACATGTGTAGTGGGCCTGGGTCCCGGTCCTAATGTATCAATCACTGTTTTACAGTAAACTAGTTCACGGTTTCACTAGCTTCCACACAGCACATGTGTAGTGGGCCTGGATCCCGGTCTGAATGTATCAATCACTGTTTTACAGTAAACTAGTTTACGGGTTCACTACGTAGCTCCCAAACAGCACATGTGTAGTGGGCCTGGGTCCCGGTCCTAATGTATCAATCACTGTTTTACAGTAAACTAGTTCATGGTTTCACTACGTAGCTTTCACACAGCACATGTAAGTACAGTAATTCATGCAAATCACTTGGATATTCATGGCAGAGTCTCTGCAGTTGCAGGGAGTATGTATGATTACTGTACTCTGTGGCTGTAATAGTATAGAAACATCCTACAGCTGCAATCTTTCCTTCATTGCCTTTGACCTCTGTGGCTTGTTTAGCTTCCTCAGGTCCAATTCTTGATCTGAGTGTACCGAGTGTTCTCTAGAGGGCACTTTCCAGCACACTAAATCACAGATTTACGCAATATGTCCTCAGTCCTGGCTTTATCATGTCCCCCAGTAGGGTGAATTCATGGAAAGCTCTCCTCTTCTGGCATCCTTAGCACAAGACCTTTATGCACAGTGGCGATGTAATACACATATTATATAGTGCATCATCGGAAATTATGCTGCCTAGCCATCGGTGTCCAGTAATCATGAGGAGGTTTTTCGCGGTGGCAGACATCATACCAAGAACCCACATGAAGATATTACAATTTACTACACGCCTGGAGGTAAACATTTCTTAATGACTTCCCTTGAGTAGAAGGAAAGAGATTTAAGTATACAACAGATGTGAGTTTGACATGCCTTAGTAACTTCAGTATTTGAACCAGGAGCATAAATATTTTAGTTGGAAATACCAACATTTTTGTAGCACAAAACAAGCAGGTGGACTTGCTTGAACAACAGAGGTTGTGTGTATGCACAAAACAACCAGGTGGACTGACTTGAACAGCAGAGGTTGTGTATGCACAAAACAAGCAGGTGGACTGACTTAAACAGCAGAGGTTGTGTGTATGCACAAATCATGCAGGTGGACTGACTTTAACAGCAGAGGTTGTATGTATGAAACATGCCTCTACCTGATGAACACAGTCTTTCAAAATCCATCAAATAACAGAGGCTTAATTTGGATTGGCACATGGCATACAAGTTTTTCATAAATCTACTTTCTTTAAGCTAACCTTTTCAGTTCTATGGAAATAATGCAGTGATCATGATTTTTCAATTAATATTGTACATTAACAATCCCTGTTGTTAATGTCTCGTTGAAATTGTATTTGTTATTGAGTATTACACGTAGCTCAACTACAATAAAGATGATTTTGGTTTTCAAGCATATAGATTTATATATAATAATCTCTGTGTGCACGTGCATGCATTTTATGTTACTGTCCAAGCCATTTCAACAGCTAGGAATAGCTGGGATTTTCCTGAATGAAATTCAAGTTAGCTCGGATTATCTTTAAGTTCAAGTTAATTAGTGGTGGTTTTCTGGAATAAAATCCAAAATAGCTGGGGTTTTCTTGAACGTTCAAACCACCTTGGATTTTCTTGAACATTCAAGCTAGCTTGGATTTTATTGAATGGTCAAACTAGCTTGGATTTTCTTTACCATTCAGGCTAGCTTTTCTTGAATATTCAAGCTTACATGGAATTTTCTCGAATTTTAAGTGGCCAATATCGGCAAGCTAGCTTGGATTATCTTGAGTAGTCAAGCTAGCTGGGATTTTCTTGAATGTTCAAGTTAGCTGGGATTTTCTTGAATATTCAAGCTAGCTGGGATTTTCTTGAATGTTCAAGTTAGCTGGGACTTTCTTTAATGTTCAAGTTAGCTCAGATTTTCTTGAATGTTCAAGTTAGCTCGGACTTTCTTTAATGTTCAAGTTAGCTGGGATTTTCTTGAATGTTCAAATTAGCTCGGACTTTCTTTAATGTTCAATGTTTCTGGGAATTTTCTTGGATTTTACTTTAAATAGGCCTATCTTGGATTTTCTTAAATTATCTTGGATTTTTTGTGGCCAATACCAGCAAGCTAATCCAAGCTATCCAAGTTATTAAAAGCTTGGATTAGCTGGTTTATTCAAACTCCACAGAACGAGGATATTCAAGAATATCCAAGCTTTTTTGGCCTGGGAAAACAGAAATGGATAAATCAATTTTCAAGATGGCCACCAGTAGCTTGGGGTGGTGGGGGCATCCTGGATTTAGGATCATCGTCAACTTCAATAGTGTCTTTCTCCAGAACTAGTCTAACCACCTTATCAAGTTTCAAAGCAATCCCATAAACAGTAATGGAGTTATCATCTGGAAACCAATTTTCAAGATGGACACCCTTGGCTCGCAACCTAATCTTGGATTTTGGATTAGCGTCGATTTCGATGAGTTTCTTCTCCAGACCCAGTCCAACCACCATATACCGTTGGCTGGCGACCATCTTTGATTTTGGATCATTGTCAATTTCGAAGGATTTCTTCTCCAGACCCAGTCCAACCACCATATACCGTTGGCTGGCGACCATCTTTGATTTTGGATCATTGTCAATTTCGAAGGATTTCTTCTACAGACCTAGTCCAACCACCCTATGAGGTTTCCAAGTGATCCGATAAGCGGTAACAGAGTTATCATCTGGAAACCACTCTTCCGCCTGTCCAGATGGCACCATCACATAATATCCCACTAAAATACTGGTGTCCTTGAAAAGTACCATTGACCAATGGGACAGCCATTCCTGACATTATTGACACAGCAGATGCCATTTACCAACTGGACGATGGTCACAGTAAAAAAATTTGATGAGGAAATGCAAGAATATTGGTGTCATTGACATTATTGACAAATGGGAAACGTACGATCAATTGGGCAATCATCCCTGACATTATTGACCCAGCAGATGACATTTAACAATGGGCCAATGGTCACAGTAAAAATGTGGATGAGAAATGCAGGAATATTGACCAGTGTCATTGACATTATTTACCAAAAGGAAAAGTACCATTGATCAATGGGGAAGCTATCACAGACGCTATTGATCAATAGTTCATATATAGAATTAGATTGCCCATTTGACCCCTGGCTACTGCCCTCAGATTGACTCAAGAACAAAATAATTTGTTGTACTGTAGTCTACTAACTACAAGCTTCAAAATGATATGTAACATGACCACATTTGATAACATTTATTTTCTGCCCACCATTTCCCCCACCTCTGCCCAAGAGGGGTGATATCAAAATTCAAATGTGTCATGCACATCCCTGGCCATATGTGTAATCATACCGAAAGTTTCAATTTTTTATGTGAAATGGTCTAGGAGTTGCGTTAAATTCGATTGGTGCCCATTTTTTACCCCCCCCCCATACCCTCAGTTTGACCCAAGATCAAAATAATTCCGTGTACTAGTCCACTCATCATTGGCTTCAACATGATATGCGACATGACCACCGTTGGAAAGATTTTATTTTTTACCCCACATTTCCCAGCCCCATGGGGGTCATACCAAAATTCCACAAGAGCCATCAGAAGATAACAAATACCTTACCTGTACTGTATATAGGATATGATGGACTACCGGAGTCTCATTTTGAAATTTGACATGCCGATTCAAAATACCCATGGTAGGCCTACTACCCATCGGGCAAGCACAGCTTGGAGACTGAACCATAAAGCCTTTCTGCCCAGGAGTAACCTGAGGTCATTATAATGACAACTGGCACCTTGGGGCTAACCGAAAGGCAAATGGTCCAAACATAAGCAAAGTTCATAGTCTGAAAAAAAGAAGTAACATTTTCAAAAACAATCATCATAATACACATTTGAATGTGAAATGGTCTAGGAGTTGCGTTACAAGTGACATGACCACATTTGATCAAATTTATTTTCTGCCCACCATTTCCCCCACCCCTGACCCTGGGGGTGATATCAAAATTCCAATGTGTCATCCATTACACATCCCCGGCACCTACACTCAGTTTGACCCAAGATCAAAATAATTCCTTGTAATGTAGTTTACTCATCATTGGCTTCAACATGCTATGTGACATGACCACTTTGGACATTTTTTGTTTTCTACCCACATTTCCCACCCCGGGGGCCAGACCAAAGTTCCACAAGCGCTATCAGAAGATAGCAAATAACTTACCTGTACTGTATATTAATTGTACATCACAGGATATGATGGACCACCGGAGTCTCGTTTTGAAATTTGACAATCAACATGCCAATTCAAAATACCCATGGTACTACCCATCGGGCAAGCATAGCTTGGATATTGAACCCATAAAGCCTTTCTGCCCAGGAGTAACCTGAAGTCATTGTAATGGCAACTGGCACCTTGGGGATAACCAAAGGGCAAATGGTCCAAACATAAGCAAAGTTCATAGTCTGAAAAAAGAAGAAACATTTTAAAAAACAATCCCATATTTGGATGTGAAATGGTCTAGGAGTTGCGTTACAATCGATTGGTGGCCCCTTTTGACACCCCCCCCCCCACCCCCCCCCCCCCCGCCACTTACCCTCAGTTTAACCCAAGATCAAAATAATTCCTTGTACTGTAGATTACTTATCATTGGCTTGAAAATGATATGCGACATGACAACCTTTGGAAAAATTTAATCTTTGACCCCACATTTCCCACCCGCAGGGTCCTGCCCCTGGGATCATGCCAAATTTCCAAGTGTCATGCCCTATCCTACTGCTGGGTTTGCTTCCAAAAGGTGTCTAGAGCAGTTTTAAAGGCATTTATGGTTTTTGATCCCGCCCATTTCTGGTAGGTTATTCCATTCGTTCACAATTCTGTAACTGAAATTTTTTTTGCCCGATTTGTGTTCGACATCGAGGTTTGAAGAACTTTAGGTTATGACCTCGATGTCCAGATCGTTCTACCAATGAAAAACATTGTTCTGGATCAATGTTTTCTTTTTGTGTAATAATTTTGTATGTTTCTATTAGGTCGCCCAAGACTCGACGTTGTTTTAGACTTGGTAGACCAAGTATTTTGAGTCGTTATTCTTAAGTTTTGTTTTGTAATCCTACTACTAATTTGGTGCATCGGTGCTGTACTTGTTCTAAGTGGTTGATGTCTTTGACAAGGTATGGTGACCAGGCTTGTACACAATATTCTAGATGTGGGCGGACATAGGTTTTGTATAAAATAAGAAATGTTTCTCGGTCGAGGTGGTTGAATACTCGTTTGATTTGTCTCATGATATACATGGCTTTATTTGCTGCTTTTAAAGTCTGCATAGTTGGTTTAGGTCATTTTTTAATCCAGATTCCTAAATCTTTTTCATGCGTTGTAATCTGCATTGTATGTGTTTCGCTTTTGACTTTCATGGTATAGTTATGCAATTGATTATTATGACCTAGGTGCATTTTCTTGCATTTACTGGCATTGAATTTTAAAAGCCACTGGTCCGACCATCCATTAAGATAGTTTAGGTCGTTTTGTAATTTTTTACTATCTGAGTCGTCGTTAATGTGGGTCCAGAGTTTTGTGTCATCTACAAACATTTTGATATTGCTTTGAATATCGTCTGGAATGTTGTTTAGATATACCAGGAATAACAGTGGACCCAGGATGGAGCCCTGTGGAACTCCAATGTCAACACTTGTCCAGTCTGAGTAGTTTCCTTGGATGTGAACCATCATTTGTCGATCTGGGATAAATCCTTGTATCCAGGTCAATATGGGGCCAGTGACTCTGTATGCCTCTAGTTTGTGAAGTAATCTTTTGTGTGTTACAGTGTTGAATGCTTTTTGATAGTCTAGGTAAATTATGTCTACATTGTTGTTACTGTCAAGGGACTCTGTCCAACTTTCTAGAGTTTCTAGTAGGTTTGTCAAGCAGCTTCGCCCTTGGACGAATCCATTCTGGTGTATCGTTAAAAGGTTGTTGGACTCGAGTCCAACAACCTTTTAACGTAATACAAGTTTGTCCTTGATGGTTGATTCTAATATCTTGCATAGTACACATGTAAGTGAAATTGGCCGGTAGTTTTCTGCAAGTTTTTAATTGCCTTTTTTGAAGATAGGTGTTATTATTGCATTTTTCCATATTTTGGGGATAGTTCCAGTTGCTATTGAAAGCTTGAATAGTATGTGTAATGGTTCCACTAAATTGCTGGCACACCCTTTTATGAGTTTCGGGTGAATATTATCCGCCCGTAGTTTCTCTAGTTTTTTAATGAATCACTGCTTGAAATAGATATAGTTTTGATGTACTTTTGTTTATTAAGTCTGGCTGGAAACTGAGGCATGTTATCAATTTCATCTCTTAGAAAAAACGATTTGAAAAAATTATTTAAGAGAATTTGCATTTTCAGTATCATCTGTAGTGAAGGTTCCGCCTTCCTTTCTGCAGGTTTGGTATTGCGATCTTGGTCTTCTGACAATCCCGAATGTAGCTATAGAATCTTTTTGGTTTATTTTTTAATTCTTTCACAGGACCTTTTTCATAATCTGTATGTGCTTTTTACATAAAATATGGTTGCATAAACCAGTCCAATAAACATCCATTTGCTGGACAATTAGTTATTTTTGAAAATTTACAATTGGAATGATTAGCCGGACTACGTACAGAGCCTGGTTCAGATGGTGAGCTGCAGAGCCCGAGTCAGGCTCATCTACGGAGCTTGACACGGCTACTGAGCCAGGAATTCCAGTAGTAAATTTTCAAACATTGCTCTCTTTGCTGGCAATTCTGCCAGACACCTGCAAAGGTAAGTTTTGTCCAGCTTTAATTTATAGGGTCACATGACTGAGAGTCATTGCTGTGTGCTGCTCATTAGTTTCAAAGTATTCAATATTGAAATTTCAGCTAATTACAAAGGTCATACATACATGTACACAAAGGTCATAACATTTTCTTGAACGATTTGAATATATATACACCTGTGCAAAAGTTAAGCACCAGCAAAAACAATAGAACGTAGAAACATGATGGTACAACTAGGCTGCCATACTTTTGTCCCCGCGTTAGCTGACATAATTCCAAGTACGAAATGCACATGCATGCATGACTTCACGCCGCGTGATGTCCATGCGTGGCGGGAAACAGCACACGTGTTCAGTTATGTAAAAGTCCAGTTTGAGGTGTAGAACATTACATACAGATTTAGGCGACAAGATTAGGAATTTTGTGTTCATGACCGTGGTTTATTTGTACAGAGAGAATTAGCTCTTGATTGTGAACCGCTATGGCAAGACGAAGGTTAAGTGATCGTGTGAAATGGCAAATCATAGGCATGCATACCACTGGTATGTCATGCAGAGAGATTGGCAGACAGCTGAACATTAACCATACTGTAATCAGTCGTTTGATTGCAAAACATGGGCAAACTAACGAGGTGAAGGACAGGCCTAGATCTGGAAGACCGAAGAAGACTACTGCCCATGATGATCGAGCCCTAGTACGCCTTGTTAGGAGATCTCCATTCACCAACAGCAGAGTGCTCAGCCAGCAATGGGAAACGCGCAATAGAGTGTCAATATCTACCGTCAAAAGGAGACTGTATGCTGCTGGCATGAAAGCTAGGAGACCTGTCAGACGTCCTCTCCTCACTGCACACCACAAAGAGGAGCGTCTGAGGTGGTGCAACGAAAGAAGACACTGGAACATGAGATCCTGGAGACGGGTACACTGGTCCGATGAAAGTCGGTTCCTGCTTCATGCCACAGATGGTCGAACTCGTGTATGGAGGTCCAGACGCACGGCGTACGACCAACGTAACATCATGGAAGAAGTTCCATTTGGTGGAGGTTCCGTTATGATATGGAGGTGCATCTCATTTGATTGTAAGCTGGATCTGTTGACTGTACCTGGAACACTAAATGGACAAAGATATCAAGATTCCATACTGGATAGAGTTGTGGTCCCTCATTTTGTAATTCATGCACCTGGAACCCACCCTATATTCATGGATGACAACGCCCGACCACATCGTGCTAGAGCTGTGCATGAATACCTCCGCCAGAATGCCATCCAAACCCTACCATGGCCAGCAAGGAGCCCTGACATGAACCCTATTGAGCATATCTGGGACATTCTGGGAAACATGGTGAGAAGGAGGGATCCTCCTGTGCAGAACCTACAGGAATTAACAGACGCACTCCATCTTGAATGGCAACGAATACCACAATGGCGTATCAGTCGGTTGGTGACCAGCATGAGACGTCGTGTCCAGGCCGTCATCCAGGCACAATGTGGATATACCCGGTATTAATAATGACAGTCTCAAACTCGTGCACAGATGTTAAACTTCGTTTTCAGACACCATTAATGACAATCTAGCCACGTGTGTCAACTGTAGGGCAATAGTTGTCAGTTGTGTCAACGTAACCATATTCAGGCCTCGTTTTCAAGTTCAAACAAAAACATACAGTGTTTCCCCCACCATCATAATCAGCATTCCTCTAGTTGCATTATTACCTCTTGCACTAAGATGGATGGGTACATAAATGTTTATGCTATTGCTTTCTTCATAGCACATGAATATACCATGAATATACTAATATTTGATAAATATTTGATATATAAAGCAAACAGAATAGATGACCAGTTCACTGATCAATCAGTGTTGTACATCATGGTCTTAGCTTACCCATCTCCATCCCCCCACCCCCACCCACCCTCAGTCCAACACCAGCACTCCCCCTCAGTCCACCACCAGCCCTCTCCATCACTCCCTCCTCAGTCCACCACCAGACCTCTCCATCACTTCCCCTCACTCCACCACAAGCCCTCTCCATCATTCCCCCCTCAAGTCCACCACCAGCCCTCTCCATCACTTCCTCTCACTCCACCACCAACCCTCTCCATCATTCTCCCCTCAGTCCACCACCAGCCCTCTCCATCACTCCCTCCTCAGTCCACCACCAGCGCTCTCCATCACACACCCTCAGTCCACCACCAGCCCTCTCCATCACTCCCTCCTCAGTCCACCACCAGCGCTCTCCATCACTCCCCCTCACTCCACCACCAGACCTCTCCATCACTGTCCCTCAGTCCACCACCAGCCCTCTCCATCACTCCCTCTTCAGTCCATCAAAAGCCCTCTCCATCACTCCCCCTCAGTCCACCACCAGCCTTCTCCATCACTCCCCCTCAGTCCACCACCAGCCCTCTCCATCACTACCCCTCAGTCCACCACCATCCCTCTCCATCACTCCCCCTCAGTCCACCAACAGCCCTCTCCATCATTCCCCCTCAGCCCACCACCAGCCCTGAATCAACCCATATATCACATAATCCACATTTCCATCACACAACAAATATTCACCCTGAAAAGATGAGCCACCGAGAGCTCCTAATGATGATATGCCAATACAAATAGCGTTATTCAAGCACCATAATGCTGAATAGACCCCTTAACCATTTAATGGTCAAATTTGGTCAAGAAAATTAAAATATCTGCCTATTGAATATCCATTTACAGGCCAAGAGATTACAATTTTTGAAAATTTATCACTGGATTGGTTGGCTTGGTTATCGATCCAGTCATTCCAATGGTAAATTTCAAAACTTGTATTCTCTTGACCTGTAAATGGATATCCCATAAGATGACTGTTTTGGCCGCTATGGCCATTAACCCTTTAACCCTTGAATTTGTTCAAGAAAATTTAAATGTTCTCATACAAAAATGTCTATTTGCAGACCAAGAGAAGAGTATTTTTTAAAGTTTGTAATCTTAGTAATTTGTATCCAAGCTGATTAATCGAGTATCACTCAACACAATAATCACACAAGCCTAATCCAACCCAATTATGGCCAGAATATTCAACAGAAGATTTCTTCCTCAGTGACATCAGTGGTGTAACTTAATGACTGCCCTGCTGCCCGGGGCAAGGAAAAATCATGAAGGGCAGTGAGATCTACAAAATCAACTGCCCTGTTGGGAAGTTTTCCTAGTAATCTGACAGCTGATCCAGCTTGATCAATTCTATTATTTACAGTAGTTGTGAAAACATGGAGAGTGCTTGTAATAATTTATAGGGAAATACCCGTGTGAAATAAAATGCAAACAATGATGAGCAGACTATAGTACAAGGAATTATTTTTATCTTGGGTCAAACTAAGGGTAGGGACGGGGTCAAAAGTGGGCACCAATCGATTATAACGCAGCTCCTCCTAGACCATTTCACATAGAAACTTGAAACTTTCGGTATGATTACACATATGACCAGGGATGTGCATGACATAGTGGAATGTTGATATCCCCCCTCAGGGGCAGGGGTGGGGGAAATGGTGGGCAGAAAACAAATGTTATCAAATGTGGTCATGTCACATATCATTTTGAAGCTTGTAGTTAGTAGACTACAGTACAAATTATTTTGTTCTTGAGTCAATCTAATGGGCAGGGATCTAATTCTATATATGTACATATCTTGGACATTATTTTTCCGCAGAATATTTAGTCCTTGGCAGACCGGGTCCTGTGGCAGCCGGATCCTGCGGTAACTTAAAAATGTGAGATATTAGTATCTTCTGATACCTCTTGTTTTCAACAATGGCTCACCGGATATCAACAAAATTTTACAGCAGTGTTATATACTATGCAAGGGTACTATACCATGCCAAGTTTGCTTTGGCAATCCACACTATCAATGACTTTACAGGCGAGACATTGGATGCTTCAGCAGATATGTTCTGTTAGGTAATATCTATTTGGACTACGAATATGAAGTGGCCACGACCACAAATATCAGAGTTATGTCCCTTGATATATTTTCAAATATTGAAGCCTAATGGGAAACTACGTTTGTTGCAAGTTTTGTCATTTATTGATGGATTACAACTAAATTTAGTAGATATGTTCCTTTAGGCAACATCTATTGAAGCTATGAATATGAAGTGACCACGCCCTTAATTAAGGGTCATAACTCAGGTTCATTGAGGTGTATTAAGTATTGAGCCATGTGGGGAACATACATGCTTTCGCATATTGTTGATAGATTAAAATCAAATTTAGCAGATATGTTTCTTCAGTCAAATATCTATTTGAACTATGGATATAACTATTATGCATCTTTAAACAAGGGCCATAACTCTGGTTCATTAAGACTTGAAACTGTTGACCCCTTCGGTTAAAGTTCATTTGTTTTGACAATTGTTGATAGATTAAAAACAAATTTAGCAGATATGTTCCTTCAGGCAATATGTATTCGCCCGATGGATATGAAGTAGCCACGACTTGAAATAAGCGCCATAACTCTGACTCTTTAAAGCATTTAAAAAGTATTGAACCCTATGGGGAAAATAATCAGTGCCACATTTCGTAAATTATTAACGGATTACAGCAAGATTTGGTAGAATTGTTCCTTTAGTACACTTTAATCATTTGACAATAGTGTCAGGGATGGCTGCCCCATTGATTAATGGTACTCTTCCTGTTGGTCAATCATGCCAATATTCTTGCATTTTCCTATCCAAATTTGTTACAGTGACCTCACCATTGCCCCTTTGGTAAATGTCAGTGTTGTAACAATTGAACTATTGATCAATAGCATCTGTGATAGCTGCCCCATTGATCAATGGTACTTTTCCTTTTGGTAAGTAATGTTAATGACACTGGTCAATATTCCTGCATTTCTCATCCACATTTTTACTGTGACCATTGGCCCGTTGTTAAATGGTATCTGCTGGGTCAATAATGTCAGGGATGATTGCCCCATTGATTGTACGTTTCCCATTTGTCAATAATGTCAATGACACCAATATTCTTGCATTTCCTCATCCAATGTGTTTTATTGTGACCATCGTCCAGTTGGTAACTGGCATATCTGTTGTGTCAATAATGTCAGGAATGCCTGCCCCATTGATCAAGTGTCAAGGACACCAATATTTTAGTGGGATATTATGTGATGGTGCCATCTGGAGAGGCAGAAAAGTGGTTTCCAGATGATAACTCTGTTACCATTTATCGGATCACTTTGAAAATTCATAGCCTGGTTGGACTAGGTCTGTAGAAGAAATCCTTCGAAATTGACAATGATCAAAAATCAAAGATGGTCGCCAGCCAACGGTATATGGTGGTTGGACTAGGTCTGGAGAAGAAACTCATCGAAATCGACGAGTACTAGTAATGATGTAAGCAGCAACAAGTTCAACTACTGATTTCAGCAAACATGCATTTCTAAAATGGACACCAGCTTCTTTTTACAGCGCCTTTAAAAATTTCTGAGGGGGAGGGGGCCATATCCCATACCCCTGTGAGCATGTTGCGTCAGGGCAGTTGAAAGTTATTCAGGGCAGTTGGTTTTCAAATTTAGCCTGCCCTGATGGCAGTCATCTGAAAAAGTTAAGTTACACCACTGGACATGTTGCTGTGTATGGAAACATGTTAGTTTATATCAGAGTTGTACTGTACATTTGCTTGGATTTATTGAAAATTTATTTCAAGATGAAAGTTCAAATCTGTCTAATTGCAAATGTTTGGGATTACACGATGGATCTAATATTAGGACGTGCAGACTGTGATACCAAACTATATATCTTTATTATGAATCATCCTGGGATCGGGACCAACATTTTTGGAAATATCTATATAGTGCTAATATGACAGTCCTTAATGGACATTAAATCACAGCAACATTCATTCATTATGGTCTACGGGTAGTTTATTGTCTGAGGGTAGTTTATTGTCCGAGGGTAGTTTATTGTCTGAGGATAGGTTATTGTCCGAGGATAGTTTATTGTCCGAGGATAGTTTATTGTCCGAGGATAGTTTATTGTCCGAGGATAGTTTATTGTCCGAGGGTAGTTTATTGTCCGAGGGTAGTTTATTGTCCGAGGATAGGTTATTGTCCGAGGATAGTTTATTGTCCGAGGATAGTTTATTGTCCGAGGGTAGTTTATTGTCCGAGGGTAGTTTATTGTCCGAGGATAGTTTATTGTCAGAGGATAGTTTATTGTCCGAGGGTAGTTTATTGTCCGAGGGTAGTTTATTGTCCGAGGATAGGTTATTGTCCGAGGGTAGTTTATTGTCCGAGGATAGGTTATTGTCAGAGGGTAGTTTATTGTCCGAGGATAGTTTATTGTCCGAGGGTAGTTTATTGTCCGAGGGTAGGTTATTGTCCGAGGGTAGTTTATTGTCAGAGGATAGTTTATTGTCCGAGGATAGGTTATTGTCCGAGGATAGGTTATTGTCCGAGGGTAGTTTATTGTCCGAGGATAGTTTATTGTCAGAGGATAGGTTATTGTCCGAGGATAGTTTATTGTCCGAGGATAGGTTATTGTCCGAGGATAGTTTATTGTCAGAGGATAGGTTATTGTCCGAGGGTAGTTTATTGTCCGAGGATAGGTTATTGTCCGAGGATAGTTTATTGTCCGAGGATAGTTTATTGTCAGAGGATAGGTTATTGTCCGAGGATAGTTTATTGTCCGAGGATAGTTTATTGTCCGAGGATAGGTTATTGTCCGAGGATAGGTTATTGTCCGAGGATAGGTTATTGTCCGAGGATAGGTTATTGTCCGAGGATAGGTTATTGTCCGAGGATAGGTTATTGTCCGAGGATAGTTTATTGTCCGAGGATAGGTTATTGTCCGAGGATAGGTTATTGTCCGAGGATAGTTTATTGTCCGAGGATAGGTTATTGTCCGAGGATAGGTTATTGTCCGAGGATAGTTTATTGTCCGAGGATAGGTTATTGTCCGAGGATAGGTTATTGTCCGAGGATAGGTTATTGTCCGAGGATAGTTTATTGTCCGAGGATAGGTTATTGTCCGAGGATAGGTTATTGTCCGAGGATAGTTTATTGTCCGAGGATAGTTTATTGTCCGAGGATAGGTTATTGTCCGAGGATAGGTTATTGTCCGAGGATAGGTTATTGTCCGAGGATAGGTTATTGTCCGAGGATAGGTTATTGTCCGAGGATAGGTTATTGTCCGAGGATAGGTTATTGTCCGAGGATAGTTTATTGTCCGAGGATAGTTTATTGTCCGAGGATAGTTTATTGTCCGAGGATAGGTTATTGTCCGAGGATAGGTTATTGTCCGAGGATAGGTTATTGTCCGAGGATAGGTTATTGTCCGAGGATAGTTTATTGTCCGAGGATAGTTTATTGTCCGAGGATAGTTTATTGTCCGAGGATAGGTTATTGTCCGAGGATAGGTTATTGTCCGAGGATAGGTTATTGTCCGAGGATAGTTTATTGTCCGAGGATAGTTTATTGTCCGAGGATAGGTTATTGTCCGAGGATAGGTTATTGTCCGAGGATAGTTTATTGTCCGAGGATAGGTTATTGTCCGAGGATAGGTTATTGTCCGAGGATAGGTTATTGTCCGAGGATAGTTTATTGTCCGAGGATATTGTCCGAGGATAGTTTATTGTCCGAGGATAGTTTATTGTCCGAGGATAGGTTATTGTCCGAGGATAGGTTATTGTCCGAGGATAGGTTATTGTCCGAGGATAGTTTATTGTCCGAGGGTAGTTTATTGTCCGAGGATAGTTTATTGTCCGAGGATAGGTTATTGTCCGATGTTAGTCAGAAAAATTAAAATATTTGTTTTTTGATTACTGAATGTTAATGGAGGAATCCAGATATAGCTATGTCCCGCCCATCTTTAACTATGCCCCGCCCATCTTTAACTATGCCCCGCCCATCTTTAACTATGCCCCGCCCATCTTTAACTATGTCCCGCCCATCTTTAACTATGTCCCGCCCATCTTTAACTATGTCCCGCCCATCTTTAACTATGTCCCGCCCATCTTTAACTATGTCCCGCCCATCTTTAACTATGTCCCGCCCATCTTTAACTATGCCCCACCCATCTTTAATTATGCCCCGCCCATCTTTAGCTATGCCCCTCCCATCTTTAGCTATGCCCCGCCCATCTTTAACTATGCCCGCCTATCTTTAGCTATGCCCGCCCATCTTTAGCTATGTCCCGCCCATCTTTAACTATGCTTCAGCCATCTTTAGCTATGTCCCGCCCATCTTTAACTATGCCCTGCCTTTCTTTAGCTATGCCCGCCCATCTTTAGCTATGCCCGCCCATCTTTAGCTATGCCCGGCCCATCTTTAGCTATGCTTCAGCCATCTTTAGCTATGCTCTAGCCATCTTTAGCTATGCCCCGCCCATTATTAGCTATGCCCCAACCATCTTTAGCTATGCCCCGCCAATCTTTAGCTATGCCCGGCCCATCTTTAGCTATGCTCCAGCCATCTTTAGCTATGCTCCAGCCATCTTTAGCTATGCTCTAGCCATCTTTAGCTATGCTCTAGCCATCTTTAGCTATGCCCCAACCATCTTTAGCTATGCTCCAGCCATCTTTAGCTATGCTCTAGCCATCTTTAGCTATGCTCCAGCCATCTTTAGCTATGCTCTAGCCATCTTTAGCTATGCCCCGCCAATCATTAACTATGACCCAACCATCTTTAGCTATGCCCCGCCAATCTTTAGCTATGCCCGGCCCATCTTTAGCTATGCTCCAGCCATCTTTAGCTATGCTCCAGCCATCTTTAGCTATGCCCCGGCCCATCTTTAGCTATGCTCCAGCCATCTTTAGCTATGCCCTGCCCATCATTAACTATGACCCACCCATTATTAGCTATGCTCCAGCCATCTTTAGCTATGCTCCAGCCATCTTTAGCTATGCCCCGGCCATCTTTAGCTATGCCCCGCCCATCTTTAGCTATGCTCCAGCCATCTTTAGCTATGCTCCAGCCATCTTTAGCTATGCCCCGGCCCATCTTTAGCTATGCTCCAGCCATCTTTAGCTATGCCCTGCCCATCATTAACTATGACCCACCCATTATTAGCTATGCTCCAGCCATCTTTAGCTATGCTCCAGCCATCTTTAGCTATGCCCCGGCCATCTTTAGCTATGCCCCGCCCATCTTTAGCTATGCCCGGCCCATCATTAACTATGACCAGGCCATCTTTAGCTATGCCCGGCCCATCATTAACTATGACCAGGCCATCTTTAGCTATGTCCCAGGCTTGGGTCCAAGTGCAGGGCATTGCATTTAAATGCAAATGCAAATGTTTGTAAATGATTCAAATGCAAGTGCAAATGCAAATGTTTGCAACTGATTCAAATGCAAATGCAAATGCATTTGAATATTTGGGCACACGTCTGGTACTGAAAATCTGAGTATGCATCTGCCATCTATTGTGGGGAACTCAATTCCGGCTTGGGGGAGAATTTCTTTCAAACAGAACAACAACTGTAAAATTAAAACTACTTTAATCACCTTTGGTAGTGTGGTCAACAAGCTCTATTTACACTATATACAGGAAGAGACAGATCAACAAATAACCTTCAAAACCAATGCATGGCAAGCGAGAATTAGACTTAGCCTTTCCATCTTCTCTGAAATAATTGGGCTTTATATAGTCGAATGTTGTGTGCTTCTCAGTAAAGACATAAAATTGCTTCTTGCGGAAAGCTATAACTTTGAGAGCTAAAAAGGCATAATGTCACTTCTGGCTGAAAGCTATAAACCCCTTCTCAGGTAGTTATAAATTTTCATGCGAAAAGGCATAAAGTCACTTCTAGCAGAAAGCCATAAATCATGTGAAAAACTATAAAATTGAAGAAAGACATAAAAGTTAGATCAGCACTCCTCCTGCATGATGCACCAGCCAACCCCAGCAGCAGCAGCAGCAAGCCACAGTCTGCTGCAGGCTATAGTGCAATGTAAACAAACCCTCTGACCAGTCAGGTCACTGCACTATTCAGCCAGCTGGCCTAGCACTGAGGAGTGCTGATATAACAATCAGTTGGCATGCAAGAGTTGGCCCCCTTGTTAATCCAATTTAAACAATCGAAGACAAAATCCACTACACAATCCCCCACCTGTTTGTAACCATGTCCACATGGTTTGTGGCGTGACTTCAAGCCAATACCAAGTATGATACAGAGAATAGATAAATGATATGAAAATAATAATCGTATGAGTCATCACTGCTAACTAGTCATGTTAATATAATTTATGACAATAACAGTTACTATGACAGAGGAGAGTCATGGCGGTGGCCTCCACAGCAAACACAGTTCTGTATCCAGTTTCGAATTGAACTCTTCATCCTATACCAGTGAAAATGTTGTTTCACCGTACTGTTGGTCTTTCTAATTCCAAGATGGCCAGATAATACATTGTCATGCATCTGTTCCAATACCCGTGGTTGAAGATACATGGGGACTATGAGCTGCAGATACGATTGAACTTGATTGCAACAAAACCATCTTTTATACAGCACCACATTCCTAAGTAACAGTAAATCCCAATGCATCCATAAGTTCCGTACTGTGGGACTTTCTGATGTTATTCTGTCCATTGATGGTCTATCTGATGACTCAGTCAGCCACTGTATCACCGTCTTCAAATCAGCATCAATGGCCTGTTTAGAAGCAATCTCTTCAGCTGACCAGCCCATAATCCATGATATAGGTTCATCACTGGAACCACCGTCACTACCATGGACACACAACTGAGGATTTCCTCCTGTCAATTCATTGAGGCCTGTCTCAAGTCGCGTCTCAGGCACCATTGAGTCATCATCACCAGGAGTCACACATAGTCCCCCCTCTAATCTTGCCGTCAATGGTCGCTGAACAGCTCTAATCCATCCACCAATCTGATTAACAACACCATAATGATCCGGAAACTGTTTTGGTAACTGTCTTAACTGACTAAACCCATTACTACTTAACGATAAAAGTGTGCTAAACAACATAATAACTACAAATATGACTATATTTGTAATACTGACAAATTGTTTAGCGCTGATAACGTTGTCTCTATGTGTTCTTAGTTTCTTTGGTGACCGACTCAAAATCTGTCATTACACCATTTGTTGGAGCTATGTGCTTCACAGCAAATGGTATAGTGTCATCTAGCTCAAAAGATCTTTGTTCATTCCTCTTGGTGCACATATTGACTCCACTACCTGGAAAATCAGTTAGAACAGTCCATCAAAACAAAGGCACTCCTTAGGAGCAGAGTTCAATTCTGGTAATCCATTTGCATTGCTTTGCTGAGATCCTCGTACATTAGTCAACAGATCTATGCCATCTAATTTTAAATATCCATTAAAATCCAATACAAACTCATGGTTACACATTAAATCAGTTCCTACCAGACCGTCATCTTGAATTTGCGCAACATAAACTGGCCATTCATAGCTTTGTCCATTTATTTGCATATTAGCTTGAATTACACCAATAACATCTAGCAAACTATTGTCAGCTGTCCTCAGATGCACATTTGGTAACTGAGACTGACACATTAATGCAGGTTCAACTGAGATGGAATAGAATCAAATATTGATTGAGAAATAACGGTTACTGGTGCACCTGTATCTATCACAAACTTAGCTTGTACTCCATTTATTTCAACGGGTAATACAAAAGAGACATTGTTATTTCTATTACCACCAGCAATGCCTGTAATCTGTAAATCTAAACTGTCTACTGGGACCGGCGCCAAGCTGATAGAACCGGTCCTTCTTAGTTTTCTGAATTGTCAACGCAATTGTAAGGTTGTCAATCACTATTCTGATTAAGGATAGTCCGCTTTGGGCACTGGCGAGAATAGTGTCCTATCTCATGACACGAATAACATTCCACCAGTTGTTTGAAACTTGTAAATCGATTTTGCTCATGTTTAATTAATTCCTCTATTTTGGTAAATTTAGATTTCATTATCTGCTTTATTTCTGTCCCAAACTCACAAAGTCGTGACTGTTACATATGAGTCCTCCTTTACAGCATGAATTCTCTGAGGCTGCATCTTCACAAGATCATCTCTGAGGCTCATGTAAGTCTCGTAGGCATCACAAGCTTCAATAACTGTGTTAGGTTCTCTCATACCAACTGCTAAAATAGCATTTGGATCAGCTAATCCTTTAATAAAATGTCTCATTGTAATTGTCTCCCGAGTTAACGCATCTGCAGAGGGATAACCATTGTTTACAGGTTTCTGAATGTCAGCAATATACTCCAATAGTTTCTCTTTAGGGTTTAATCGACGGTTTTCCAGTCGAGCAAGATATGATGTAATGGCAAGTTTCTCTTTGAAACGATTCTCCAGAGCACAAATTAATAAATTATAGGAATGCAGTATATCTGGTGTAAGCTGATTAAATGCATACTCAGCTGCTTCTCCTCTTAAACTGTTTGTTAATCGAAAAAGTTTCTCATTTTCTGACCAAGCACATGCAATTGCCATAGATAAGAATGGCTGGTAAAAACTGTCCCCTGTCATATTCCGATCAAACACACCACAGCGTGGTAAGGGAATATCATATTGGTGACTGCTGCGGCCACCTCTTCCAGGTGATTGTGAAGTCATATTTGATGGCTGCCTAGGGATACATTGATCAATTATGGTCAGAAGCGCTGTAGTTTGCTCACTACTAGATGGCTGTGCTCCATGTTCCGAGGATCTAATTTCGCTCAATTCTTTTTCAAGACTGACCTTATCATTCTCAGCTCTATTTGCTCGTTCGTTGGCAGCTGTGGTCATTTTCAAAATAGCTTCTACTTCTTGACGAAGATCTGCTACTTGTTGTTCAATAGTCACTGACTGTTGATCGCCACCAGAAGCACTGTCACCTGTTTCCATTGTTTCTTCAGCTCCAGCCCACTCTCTAACTCTATCACTATTCTGACTTTTGCCACTCTTAACCATTTTTACTAATAAATCACTCAACAGATCAAAAACTTGTTAAAATTAAGTTCTTTTCTAAATTGTACTCCACAAAGTTTGTTTTAATGTTTTACACAGTTCTATAAACTTTTCATTAGAAAATTATGTCTAAAACAATTAACTTCAACATCATATTTCTAACACTGATTAAAAACACACTAATCAAAACTGTTTCTGTAAAATGACTATTTTCCTCAGATTTGGAAAAACACAAAGTAAGCACGTGTATAAGTTCACATCGCACCACTTGCCACCAGTGTGGAGAGCTCAATTCAGGCTTGGTGGAAAATTTCATTCAAACAGAACAATAACTGTAAAACTAAAACTACTTCAATCACCTTTGGTAGTGTGGTCAACAAACTCTATTTACACTATAGACAGGAAGAGACAGATCAACAAATAACCTTCAAAACCAATGCATGGCGAGCGAGAATTATACTTAGCCTTCCCACCGTCTCTCAAATAATTGGGCTTTATATAGTCGAATGTTGTGTGCTTCTCGCAAAGACATAAAATCGCTTCAGTTCCCGTCTTCCTCCTATTAGAAGCATTGGCTTCTATCAGGATAGTGATGAAGAAATTTCACCAGCAGAATGTCCGAGAAAGGACATAGGCTTCTATTAGGGAGTTTCCCCCCCAAAAATATTTAGTCACTCCCAAAACTGGCTTCTAATAAGCTCATGTTAGACGTCTACCATATCATCAAAGGGAAACTACTATTTCCTCTTGCCGTATTGCAATAACCAATATTGTGGGCTACTATATACACCTGTGCAAAAGTTAAGCACCACCCTATTTTTACGCACATGCGAGGGTATATTCATGTGCTATGAAGAAAGCAATAGCATAAACATTTATGTACCCATCCATCTTAGTGCAAGAGGTAATAATGCAACTAGAGGAATGCTGATTATGATGGTGGGGAAACACTGTATGTTTTTGTTTGAACTTGAAAACGAGGCCTGAATATGGTTATGTTGACACAACTGACAACTATTGCCCTACAGTTGACACACGTGGCTAGATTGTCATTAATGGTGTCTGAAAACGAAGTTTAACATCTGTGCACGAGTTTGAGACTGTCATTATTAATACCGGGTATATCCACCTTGTGCCTGGATGACGGCCTGGACACGACGTCTCATGCTGGTCACCAACCGACTGATACGCCATTGTGGTATTCGTTGCCATTCAAGATGGAGTGCGTCTGTTAATTCCTGTAGGTTCTGCACAGGAGGATCCCTCCTTCTCACCATGTTTCCCAGAATGTCCCAGATATGCTCAATAGGGTTCATGTCAGGGCTCCTTGCTGGCCATGGTAGGGTTTCGATGGCATTCTGGCGGAGGTATTCATGCACAGCTCTAGCACGATGTGGTCGGGCGTTGTCATCCATGAATATAGGGTGGGTTCCAGGTGCATGATTTACAAAATGAGGGACCACAACTCTATCCAGTATGGAATCTTGATATCTTTGTCCATTTAGTGTTCCAGGTACAGTCAACAGATCCAGCTTACAATCAAATGAGATGCACCCCCATATCATAACGGAACCTCCACCAAATGGAATTTCTTCCATGATGTTACGTTGGTCGTACGCCGTGCGTCTGGACCTCCATACACGAGTTCGACCATCTGTGGCATGAAGCAGGAACCGACTTTCATCGGACCAGTGTACCCGTCTCCAGGATCTCATGTTCCAGTGTCTTCTTTCGTTGCACCACCTCAGACGCTCCTCTTTGTGGTGTGCAGTGAGGAGAGGACGTCTGACAGGTCTCCTAGCTTTCATGCCAGCAGCATAGTCTCCTTTTGACGGTAGACATTGACACTCTATTGCGCGTTTCCCATTGCTGGCTGAGCACTCTGCTGTTGGTGAATGGAGATCTCCTAACAAGGCGTACTAGGGCTCGATCATCACGGGCAGTAGTCTTCTTCGGTCTTCCAGATCTAGGCCTGTCCTTCACCTCGTTAGTTTGCCCATGTTTTGCAATCAAACGACTGATTACAGTATGGTCAATGTTCAGCTGTCTGCCAATCTTTCTGCATGACATACCAGTGGTATGCATGCCTATGATTTGCCATTTCACACGATCACTTAACCTTCGTCTTGCCATAGCGCTTCACAATCAAGAGCTAATTCTCTCTGTACAAATAAACCACGGTCATGAACACAAAATTCCTAATCTTGTCGCCTAAATCTGTATGTAATGTTCTACACCTCAAACTGGACTTTTACATAACTGAACACGTGTGCTGTTTCCCGCCACGCACGGACATCAAGCGGCGTGAAGTCATGCATGCATGTGCATTTCGTACTTGGAATTATGTCAGCTAACGCGGGGACAAAAAGTATGGCAGCCTAGTTGTACCATCATGTTTCTACGTTCTATTGTTTTTGCTGGTGCTTAACTTTTGCACAGGTGTATATATTGTCTGTAATAATTGTATTCTATGTAATATTTGTAAATCTTACGTGTATCATTGTTCAAGTTTGACTCCTAACCATAGTTAGCTAACTAGAATACCAGTCGAACTTGAAATAGTTAACTAGGGTCAAGTTCGACTCCTAATCATAGTTAGCTATAGCTAACTAGAATACCAGTCAAACTTCAAATAGTTAACTAGCTAGTCAACTATAGTCAACCGAGCACCTGAACTCAGTTCAGATGGTTAGTGCGATATTTGCGTAAATTTCAAAATGGCGGACACCGATCACTTGCCACGAATAAATGCATATAAAATAACTTAGGTTTGATGAAATTATGCTTTCCCATTGTATGTCAATGTTCCAAAGCCCATAATCCTTCCCACTTTATGCCATATGGACGAATTTTGACGTCTTAGCGGACAAAAATAACTAATTTTCGTAGGTCATCAAAACAGATGACAGAAAGGGTTAATGGAGACTGGTAGCCGGCTCCAAATTTTCTGCAATAGTAATTCAATAGGGAATCGGGTGCCAACGAACTATAGTCGACTACGATCAAGTTCGACGGGGCATAGCAACTGCGCATGATCAGTAAACCATGAAACTGACTATGGTTAGCGAGTCGAACTTGACCATTCTTAAATGATGAAATAAAACTCAAATGGACAAGTCATTGTACATGTATTGGCCGCAAACCAACACAAAATGACCCAAAACAATGTAAGAAATAAAATGAGGTTAGATCCCTTCTTAAGTTGGATGACCAAATTAAAGCTCTTTTGTGATTGGAGGCATTTCACTGAACCTTATCCGGACAAGGAGACCTAAATAAAAACAGATTTTGCAACGTCGCAAATGCCAATATTGGAAATTAATAATAAATATATACAGAAGATAATTTTAAAACAATTTGAGCAACAAATTCACTATTACCTAATCGGTAAATGTATTCGGCAGTATATTTACTGCCGAGATTTGTATTCCCTTGGGCGATTTCGTCCCAGCCTACTTGGTTACATTACATTCTACCGAGTAATAATCGCTGTATTAATCAGCTATAGGACGAGTTTATGCCATCACTCTCGTAGCTACTCGAAGCTCCCCTCCTATTTGTGGATTGCGCAAGTCTCTAACCGGGTAATAATATTACCATCTTCGCGCTACTCGGGTAACAACCTAAACTCATCCACGTGATTTCTATTTTTTCTCGATGCTATTTTATGTCAAACTTTGGGTTAATTTTGATGAAATAAACAATGTTTATTAAAATATACGCAATATTTAGGCCGTTCCAATTAATAATTTTACTCTTGCGATGATAGATATAAGGTATACATTAAGTATAGGCGTAAGAATTTCTAGCGTGAACAATTGAAAATGTGTTCTTTTTTTGACATTTTGTATCATTCTTTTCAATTTTTCTTTTATGACAAATTTTGAAGTCATAAACAACGAATTATTTATTAATGTCAATATTTGGAAAAAGTTCATCGGACCAAGATGCTGAGTTTGGGGGTAGGCTTGTATTAGGGGGTTTCCCATTTTCAAAGTGCTAAGAAAATCTAGACTGACATTGCCGGGTTTGGTGGTAGGCTTCTATTAAGGCATATGCCTCTAATAGGAGGAATACGGTACCGTTTGTCGGATCGCATTGAAACTTCATAGAGCAGTTGGACTAAGGTCTTGGGAAGTAGCAAAGCGAAATCGAAGATGATCCGAAATCCAAGATGGCTTCCAGCCACTGGTGGCCATCTTGAAAAAAATTGGTTTCTGGATGATAACTCCGTTACCGTTTATCGGATTGCTGTGAAACTTCATAGTTGTTGAACTAGGTCTGGGGAAGAGGCCTATCAAAATTGATGATGATCTGAAATCCAAGATGGTCACCAGCCACTGGTGACCATCTTGAAAATTGGTATCCAGTTGATAACTCCATTACCATTTATCGGATCACTTTAAAACTTCATAGGGTGGTTGGACTAGGTGTGGAGAAGAAACTTATCGAAATTGACAATGATCCGAAATTCAAGATATCATCCAGAAACCAATTTTCAAGATGGCCACCATCTTGAAAATTGGTTTCCGGATGATAACTCTGTTTCCGTTTAACACAAACACATACGCACGCACGAACACACATCACTATGCATGTGTGGGAGCACGTGCACACGCACGCAAGCACACGCATGTACACACACAATTTCACATCATGAGAACATACTTACCTCCCTAACACGCTTGATATACTAGCATATCGGCTCTAAATTCAATAATATTCAGAATTATAAAAAGTACCTATTGGGCAGGTGGAATGTACAGTCATGCACATGTCAGACCCCCACCTCTGCACATGCGCATACTGGTACTTCCGTTTTCTAATATATTGGCTAACATACAACATTTGGAAAACTTTCCAAACTCTTTTTTGAGAATTTTCACTATTTATAATCATCAATTTCCATAATGGTTGATGCAAAATTGTCAGAGGAGTCCTCCTCATCATCCATTAAGGTGATATTGTTCCATATATTAATTAAGACTTTAAATTTTATATGTTACCGGTTTTCGTTCGTGGCCGACTTGGCGTTAGCACCTTTTTAGGCGCTGGGAATCCGTGTTAAATTCTCCCAACCCCTATAGGTCTACTAATCCCTTGTGTCTTTGTGTCCACAGGATCATCTATGAATGATGTGAGCTCCTGTTCTTCACTCGGAGGGTGATCACGACTCTTTTTTCTGACTTATCATTATGCTATGTCTAAGGGTCGGAGATATAGGACGATATAGCCCTCCTTTTGTCCCATCCCCTAAGAGAAAGTCAGACAGTCTCTACAGACTTGGCGGATGGATGGACGTGTTCTTCTGCACAAGAGGATGGTTTGCCTGTGCTCAGGATAAGGGAGTTTATTAGTTATGGTACCTAATTATTTGAAAATATTTAACAATTTTTGCTGCCATCTTTATTGCACTGTATTCTCTCTTGTGTGTGAATGGGTTCTCGGATATATAATTTAATATTATCTTATTCTTGAGTAATGAATGTATGTAGTCTCTAGGTATTTCTTGCATTCATTTTTCTGATGTCTCCTCTCCTTAAGGGGCTGTTGCATTGAGGTTTGATGTTATATTCAACCAGAGATTTTTTCTCTTTTCCATGATGTCATAATCTTAGTTTAGAGAAATCAAATTGATGTCATTATCATCCTTTGCTATGAATGTGGAGAGATATCTAGATGGTCATAATCTTTTCTCTCTCGTCTTTCTAACATTCTTAATAGGGTTTTTTCTGGTTGTTTTGTTATTTCTTTAACAAGAGAAGACATCTGTCCCTTCAGGGTTGTCAGTAATAAAAGTGGGCGTCTTTTTACTAAAAGAAAAGAAATAACAAATTTACAAACTAAAACACTCATTCTCTTTGTATGCCTACCTTTCAGAAATCATCATGTCCAAGTTGTCAAAAGCATCTGAAGGCTAGATTCTTCCCCCATGCTTGCCCATCTTGTACAGACTGTAGGCTATTTGTGTGCTATTTGTCAAGAGTGGGGGGGGGGATCTAACCTCTGAATTCTTTGGCTTTCAGGCAAGAATGATGGTTGAGGACAGCAAGAGGGTGAAGAAGGAGGATAAGAAGGCATCTGAGAAGGGTGAGCTCAAGGCCTTCAAGGTAGAATTAGTGAGTGAGATGCGCAGGACTTTGAAAGACCTGATGCCAGACATGCTTCGCGGCATGTTGCTGGGCACAGGTGTTTCAACTTCCTGCGCATCGACCTCAGTGTACAGTACAGATCATAGTTAGCTTTACTTAATCGCATCCTAAAGCTCGTTTAAAATGCGTCTATATGGCGTCATTTTCCCGTCATTTTCTCGTAGTGATCTACTTAGACATAGCACGTTTGGTAAAATCTCAAGCCGCATCTTGACGGGTTTAAATTTTGACACTATGGGTTTGGTAGCGTTTGAACATTTCCGACAAATTAAATGCGCCATCAATTCCAACCGCGCATCTCCAGTTCTTTCGCCGAGTCCTATGGCTACAAGCAAATGTGTACTCGGTTCCTAGTCTAGGCAGACCCGGTTATCAGTACACTTTTTCTCCGTACATTTATCTCACGTTCTTTGCAAACTTTGAGCGACTCGTACAGCAGATTTTAACTTATTTACGTCAATTTGTGGCTGGATTTATCAGAAGATGTATTTAATTTAGTGTTTCTTCACGGAATTCGTCTAATTTCTGTGTTTTTATATTGAAAATCTTGATATATCTAATGCCGAATGGACAATCGTCTTGAACTGGAACACCATTCCATTCTGATGACGTCATTGCGTATATATATTTAACCTAGTTATCTTTGATTGGCAGAGATATTGGTTGAACTAATGTCATGACGCTTTGACAGTTGTGTACTGTCAGTAAAAAAGCAACATAACCTAAACAAGGATTTCTAGACTTCGGCTGTCATCTGGACATAAAACAAGTTGGATCCAGATTGGGTACAAGTTTTAATCTGTGGTGCTGGCGGTATCCCGCAATCCCAGAGTTCATGTTTCACGGCTGCCGGGCTAGCTGATTTCCGCCGTTTCTACGGATGCCCGGCAGTCATACCTTGGAGCTTGAAACGCGAGCACCTGCCGCTGGTTCCACGGGCCAATTCAAGACCTCTGTTGGGTGAGTAACATTTTATATGTAGCTACTACAAATCTATCGAAATATCGGTAACAAACTGGTCAGATTTTGCTAAAATCTTAACAAAGGAGGTTATGTGATCATACATTAAGATTTAACAACCTTGGATGCGATCAAAAGAAAATTTTAGGCTGTGGGTTACAATCTCTGATAACTTGGATCTATCTGATGATGGAAAGTAAGTGATAACTAGATTGTTTGGTCGATGACGTGTCATAGCAATCGACCACGTTCACTACTTTGACCTCTTTAGCTTACCCCACCCCCAGGGGAGGAGCCAAATGTAATACCAGAAATGTGGCTCCACTGAAACCATGAATTGACTTGACAGCAATGAACTATAAGGTTGACTTCAAACATAAAATAAATTTAGAAGGCTTGTCAACAAGAGGCATGAATCTCGACTTGACAGCAATGAACTATAAGATTGACTTCAAACATAAAATAAATTTAGAAGGCTTGTCAACAAGAGGCATGAATCTCGACTTGACAGCAATGAACTATAAGATTGACTTCAAACATAAAATAAATTTAGAAGGCTTATCAACAAGAGGCGAGGCCCAAGGGCCTGTAACACTATCCTGGACGGTGTTTAGCAATAAGGGCTGCCAGCAAAAATCCAAATGGCCACCAAATATGACCACACAAAATTCTGAATAGAATCCTAGAGTCAACTACTACAGAACCCTCCCAGCCAAATTTGGATATAATCCACCAAGCGGTTATGGAGAATATGCATTTTGGCAATTTATGTCCAGCCAACTAGAGTTGTAATCTGTCAACCGGTTAATGAGTAGCGTTTTGACAATTTCCGCAAAATCTTTCATAAAATCAAAAATTTTCACACAAAAATTGACCAATCTAAATTCTGTATCATACATTAGGGTCCTTCCAGCCAAATTAGCTTGAAATCCACCACACTGTTAATGTGGAGTAGCGTTTTTAAACATAAGTTGACGGATGGACAGCGGACAGCAGATGGTTGCCATGCGCATCAGTGACTGACCTTTTAGCCAGAACATCATTGTGTGATGCCATGTCATTATAAGGAGGCATGTGTCCAAGTTTAGGACCAGTATGATCAACCAAACACGAGATATAAATAGAAAAGTTGAACTAAATGCAAATTAGACGCCACCGGGCGATGTGCAGGGTATCACAATAGCTTGTTTTACTTCGTAGTTGAGATAAATATGGCCTCTTGCACTCCATAGTAACCTACATTTGTTTGAATTCCATCCACCGGTTTCGGAGGAGTTGCATTACACAGAGACAGGCGTGGATCGATGTGAAAAATCTGGATGTCATAAGGGGAAATGATCTGTGAGAGCAGGGGTTAAAATTAACATGAGCTTGAGGTTAGCAGAAATTGACTAGCTAGTACAACTTGTAACTGACCAACCCAATGGTAACAATTTAACATGTCAACCCTTTAATTGTCAAGGTGGTCAAAGAATTCCTCTGCTGTGATCTTCAGAAATGTCGATTTGCAGAGCAAGATGACTATTTTTGGAAATTTACCAGTAGAATGACTGGCTCGATAATTGAGCCAGTCATTCCAGTGGTAAAATTAAAAAAATAATCTTCCATCGGTCTGCAAAGAAGATTTGAAGGGCTATAGTAGAATCTAGTAATCAATAATCCTTCTAACTAACTGTAGTGGCTCATCTGGCTTAATTTGAAACTATAGAGATGGTGTCTCAAAAAAGCATTCGCTTTTGTTTCTACGAGAATTCTTAATACTTACCAGATGTACTATTATGATAATGCCTTTCATCTAGTCTAGCTCAAAATAAACAATTAAAAACTCCGCACTCTCCTGGTCCTGCCCATACTGTGTCCGGGAATCACCATAGCCGCAGATACCGAGTCAATTCCCAATCACAGTCAGATTCGTCTTATATTTGCGTTGACAAACGGTGAAAGCAGCTCAGCCTCACCTCAGCGGGGCGGCTGAGGCAGGGCCATAGTACATCTGGTAAGTATTAAGAATTCTCGTAGAAACAAAAGCGGATGCTTTTTGGATTTTACTTCGAATAATACTACCAGATGTACTATTATGATAAACTCCGGATTTCAACAGCCAAGAAATACCGGTGGGAGGAGGTGAGGCTCGAACCAGCACTCATCTACCATCCAACAGAGAAGGTTGTGAAGAGACTAGAACCCTGGCATACGCTTGGGTTCTGCCATCTGACTCATAGAGTGCTAAACTTCGTAGACCGCACTCCCCCACGCCCCACCCGCTTTCACAAAATCCAGAGGGCTGTCGAATAGGGGATGCAACACCCACCAGACCCGTGTCAGCCCCAAGTCTCAGCTAGGGCAGTCCAGTAGAGTGCAAAGAAGCTACTACAACTTCTAATTTTGAAAAATATCAGTATATCGATTAAGTTTTCAAATTGGAATGCGTCTAATGTCTGTTTGAGAGGATAAGTATACTCTTACACCAGACTATTTACCTAAGCAGTCTGGTATTTCGACTGTAAGTAAATTATTTATAGTCACTTAATTAATGTAAACACTCACCATTTTGAGTGCTTGGTCTTTCTTGTTCATCACAGGAGCTCGGCCCAATCCATAGTCGTTCTCGGGTCCTGTGCATGGCCATTGTTCAGTGCAAGTGGAAGAAACTTGTGATGTGTGCGAAATAGTGGTCGGATGTGGCTTTAGTTCAGATTCGATAAATTGGCGACGGCTACCGGATTAAGTGCGCTGGAGATGTCGCGAACGTAGAAACCAGTGAATGACGACTCGGCATGCCATTGTGCCACAGACATCACCTCCTCTAATGAGACACCCTTATAAAGGGCCGATGCTGCTGCTAGTGCTCGGACCTGATGGGCATTCGCACGATCAATCTGCTTTCCTGTAGCAATTTTGTGTGACATCTGAATAGCATCGACTATCCAACGAGAAATGGTATCTTTCGAGGCGCGCAAATGAGGAGCTTTGAGACATAACAACAGAGATTTTGGGTAATCTCTCCACTCCTCAGTATGTTTCTTATACATTTTCAGACATCTGACAGGACACCAAGCAGAAGAGTTTGGGTCATGTCTAATTAAACTTGGCAAATTGATCGGCTGTCCTGGATATTTAAGTGACAGATTCTTTGCCAGGAAACAAAGACGTGGAAGTAGTCTTAAACCTTCACCCGTGATGACAAAACGGTCTTGTTCGGCAGAAAGCGCATGTATTTCGCTTCTCCTTCTCGCCGACACTGCTGCAACCAAGAAAACTGATTTAATAGTTAACAGTTTAATATCTATAGATCTAATCGGTTCAAAGGGAGCATGCCCTAAAACCTGTAGAACAAGAGATAGATTCCCTGCTGGGATAAGAATTGGCTGTCTAGGTCGCAGATTGCTCATTCCTTTAATAACTTCATTTAAAGTGTCATTCTCTACTCCTTCAATGGCCAGACTGGGAATGACTGAAGCTAATGCAGACTTATATGCTGCTAGGGTTGAAGCCACAAGTTTGTCAACTTCGTATAAATGACAGATAAAATCTGCTACGTGTTGAACAGATGCAGAAAAGGGATCGATATCGCTTCCCTTACACCACTCTGCAAATTTGTTGATTTTATAATTATATGTTTTAGTGGTTGACCCTCTTCTGGCTGAAGCAACAAACTTTGCTGCTTGCTCAGAAAAGCCACCCTTAATTGCACGCTGCTTGATAACATCCATGCAGTCAATTTGAACATTTCCGGTCTGTCGTGGAGATACAGACCCTTGTTCTGAGAGATTAGATCTCTTCTGTATGGAAGAGGGATTGGATTGCAGACCAGAAGGTCGAGCAAATCCGTAAACCATGATCGGCCTGGCCAATAAGGGGCGATCAGTAGTACTTGGCACATACCCTCTCTTATCTTTGCCAGAACTTTTGGGATAAGAATCGTTGGAGGATACGCATACGCGTACATTCCGTTCCAACTTATCGCCAGTGCGTCTACTGCTAGAGCTAGCGTGTCCGGGATTGGTGACACGTATGTGACCATCTTTGCGTTCTGTTTTATCGCAAACAGGTCCACATTTGGCTTGCCCCAATGTTTGAATAGAGCCTCCGCTACAGAAAGGGTTGAGCTGCCATTCCGTCGGATGACAAACCGTCCTTCGACTGAGAGCATCTGCTAAGATGTTCAGTCTTCCTGAAATGTGTGCTTCCCGAAGAATAACATTCCTTTCTTGGCACCACAGCAGAAGGTTTCAAATCATCATACACAACTCCGGTGATCTCGTCCCGCCTTGGCGGTTCAAATAAGACACCACTGTTGAGTTGTCTGTCCTTACCAGGACAATCTTGTCTCGGATGAAGTTCTCAAATTTTCGAAGTGCTAATGCCACTGCTAATAATTTGAGAACATTGATATGTTTCTGCACATTGGTCCGATCCAGTTCCCCTGACACTGACTGCCCGTCCAATACCGCTCCCCAACCCGTCGTCGATGCATCTGTGTAGATGGCCATCTGTGGTTGAGGAGGTTGTAGAGGAAAACCTCGCAGGAGATTCTGTTCTGATAACCATCACTGAAGGTGGAATATCAATGGTTCTTTTACTGGAATTCTCGGAGATAACGGATCCGTTCTCTGAGACCAGAATGACATCAGATGCATCTGAATCGGCCTGCGCCTGAGTACCGCATAAGGAACCACTTTCTCCAGAGACACTAGTAAACCCAGTATCCTGAGAAATTGGTGAGCCGTCAGAAAGCCTCCTAGAGAAACTGACTCCAGTACTGCAATCAAACTCTTGACTCTGCTCTCCGCCGGAAAAGCTACGCCATCCCTGAGGTTGAAAAATATTCCCAGATAAACAAACTCCTGGGATGGAGTCAATTCTGATTTCTCTAGATTCACAATCCATCCTAGGTCCTTTAGTAAGGTTAGGACTACCTGAAAATTGTTGTGCAGAGTGACTGGATTCCCCGCCTTCAGCAACCAGTCGTCTATGTAATTATGAACAGCTATGTGTCTCCTGCAAAGATAAGAAGTCATGGCGAGAACCACTTTGGTGAAGACCCTCAGTGCTGTGGTCAGGGCGAATGGAAGCGCATTGAATTCCCAAACATTGTCTTGGAATGCAAAGCGAAGGTATTCTGAAAAGGAATTGACATTAGAATATGAAAATATGCATCCTTCAGATCTATCGACACTGCCCACATGCCTTTTCTCAGCCCTGTCATCACCGCTGCTACAGTCTCCATCTGAAACTTTGGAGAAAGAATAAATTTGTTCAACGGTTTGAGATTGAGAATTGGTCTCCAACCTCTGGTATGTTTCGGAATGAGGAACATCATCGAATAGAAGCCTAGGGAGGACTGATTGCGGACTAGATGAATCGCGTTCTTCCACTGAAGATCTTTGATTTCTGAGCAAATGGCATCTAGACGATCGGATTCCCTTGGAACGGGAGTCCACACTGGAGTCGATGTTAATGGAACTAATGATTGACGGATGAGCCAGTCCAGCTCATAGCCGTTTCTTAACCACTGACAGACTAAACAATCTCGGACGACCCATTCCCATTGACTTGAGAACAGTTGAAGTCTGCCTCCGATGGTAGGAATCTGCACACAGCTGGTGGTCGATATTGCACGATAAGATGCTAAATCGCTTGGGTGAAGATTCTCGACTCCCTTCGTTCCTGACATCACCGGAACTGATCCCGCCGGAAACCCGTCAGGACCGACCTCCACGGCCACCCCACGGTTTCTTGGAGTATGACGGTCCAGGACCGCCGCCGCGACTATCCTTATGAAACTGCCACGACCAGAACTGCCACCCTTCCTGTATTCCTCATACGGCCTCTTATTAGAGGACTTGTGTGAGGACGAACAGCCAGGTCCCTGCGATCCGGATGCCCGATGGGCATCACGGCCAGAAGGACGGAAGGGCGATCTCTGGCGCTGCCTCTGTTGCTCCTGCCGATGCTGCCTGTAGGACGGCTGCGGCTGTGTCCTCTTAGTCGACTTCCACGACTTGCCGACTACTTCCTGCTCCGCGACCAATGAAGTGACTTTGGATAAGGCTTGCCGTGCCGTGCCGTGCCAAGCCGCTGAACAAGCCTGGACCAATGAAAGGCAGCCCTCATCTCAGATCCTGGTTCTACACAATCGAGAACCATTCTCCTGCGCTCCGCCAATGATCTGGTGATCACCCTGGCCAGGCAATCCTGGGACAAGCGCATGGTGTCCCGGACAACTCCGGGAGCAGCATCTGGCACTTCCCCACCTTCCGCCACGCAGGTCAGCATACCCTGCAGGACGGTAAATCCGTGCGAGAGCACAGCCATGGCTGCCCTTGCTGCATCCTCAATGAGCGTTAACTCATTAAAAGGATCCTTATTGGCCTGGGAAACTAAGGGACGAGAACGACCCTTCGATTTGCCAGCCAACGGCCTATTCAATGCCTCTCGCTCCCCGACAGAAAGCCATGGAACCCAGGCATATTGATGGTCGGCCTGCTTAGGAAACCGGACCCTACTCCTTATCCCCTTCGGGGCCTTGGGCAACGAATAGTCTGGTTGAACCAGACGATATGCCGCAACTTCCAACATGTCAGAAGTCTGCGTGTCCAAGGGGAGCATCGGCATGGCCGAAGTGCCACTTGACAGGGCGCTAGCCGCTCACTCTGACATCCATTCCATCGCCAGATCGTGCTGAGACCCCTGATCCGATGCCAACCAGTCAAGGACCTGCACCCATTCAGCTTCGGTGCAAAATGAGGACTCGTCCATCAACGGACTACCCTTGGATGAGTAGGACACCGATGACCCATGCTGAGAACTATGACCCACACTTCTTCCAACATGAAGCATGTCCATAGCCCGATTACTAGCGACACCAGTGTCCAGCGAATCGCCGGACACGGATTCACCGCAGTCCATTGGCTCCAGCACGGGAGCCGAGACTACAGCCGCTTTCACTACGGTAGATGATGGGTAAACACAATCAGGAAATGATTTGGACATCGGATAACACGACCAATGTTGAGAGTAATGACCGTTTCACATCCGCTCCCCCCCCCCCCCTTTTAAAGAGGGAGCGATGACCTCAATGTCCTATACACTCTCTATGTACTCGTGCTAAAGTATTATAAGACATCGGACGAAAGCTTTATTTCGTATACTCTCAGATGGAACCACAAAGAACACAAAACCATCACCATTTTAGTAAGTAATATAAAAACGTGACAAAAAATAATCATCACCAAATATAGGACTAACCTATTTTGACGAGATTCCTCTTTGATCACCGCTGGCGATGATAGGTACAGTACGGAAAAGCGGGGATTCCCCCCACTAAATTGCACTGTGTGTGAGTCAACGGCCGTATGTACAATATTTACAAATTTATATACAGATTTAACGTTTATGTAAAATCGATACGGCAAGTGGATTTGACGTGTCACGTAGGTAATGATCTGTAAAACTACTCACAGTGCCATTGTGCTACTGACATAATGTCGTCCATCGGCACTCCGTTAAACAGAGCCGTGGATGTCACTACGCCACGGCCACTGTGAGCCTTGGCCATGTCAACTTGTTTACCCGTGGCAGCTTTGTGGCAATGCTGGATGCATTCCACAATCCACCTAGAAATGGTATCTTTAGAAGCTCTCCCATGGGGTTCAATGTAAGATAGCCATAAAGCACTAGGGTCCATCCGCCATTCCTGTGTACGTTGTTTATAACACGTTAATGCACGGACTGCACACCAAGCCTTTGTACTAGGATCAAACCTAGACAAAGCGGGTAAAACTATAGGCTGACCAGGATAATTTAAAGACTGGTTCTTCGCCATAAAGTTATCCCTAGGTAGAAGCTTAAGGCCTTCCCCTGTCACCACAAAATGGTCTGGCTCTGCTAACAAAGCATATATTTCACCTTTTCGTCTAGCTGAAGCTGCAGCAATCAGAAAAACTGTTTTAAGCATCAACATTTTCATGGAAATGGAGCTTAGTGGTTCAAAGGGTTTATCTGCTAATACTTGAAGTACTAACGATAAACTCCAAGACGGGATCACTGGAGGATTCCTTGGTCTTAGATTACCCATGCCTTTGATTAAAGTATTTAGATTACATACTTCATCACTTCCCCTAATAGCCAAGCAAGGGATAACTGACATTAAAGCTGACTTGTAGCCAGCAATATGACTTGTAGCCAGCAATAATTAGGCGTGAGGCTATAGGCATCAAAAACGTGACAGAGGAAATTGGCTACAACCTGAATAGATGCTTCCATTGGATTAATACATCTTTTTGAGCACCATTTAGCAAATCTGTTGATTTTATAATTATATGCTCCGGAGGTTGACCCCCTTCTGGCTTTTGCCATAAACATGGCTGCTTGCTCAGAAAAACCCTCCTTAACTGCTGATTCCTTGACAACATCCACGCAGTCAATTGGAACATTGACGGGTTGTTGTGCAAGGCCTTGCCCTGGAAGATTATGTTGTCCATCAGAGGCAGAGGAACAGGATTGCAGACCAGAAGGTCCAACAGATCCGTATAGCATGATCGGCTTGGCCAATTTGGGGCGATGAGAATCACTTGGCATTCCTGCTGCCTGATTTTCTGGAGAACTTTTGGAATCAGGATTGCTGGCGGGAATGCGTATACATACATTCCCGCCCAACTGATAGCTAATGCATCTATTGTACTAGCGCTCGGATCTGGAATCGGAGAGACGTACGTCATCATCTTCGCATTCCTGTTCGTTGCGAATAAATCTATGTTGGGCTTGCCCCAGTGGTTGAACAGGCAAATCGCCACACATTGATTTAGTTGCCATTCCGTGGGAAGAATGCTCATTCTTCGGCTCAATGAGTCTGCTAATAGATTTCGCCTTCCCGGAATATGAACTGCTTTCAGGGAAATCCAATGATCTAGGCACCAGCAAAGCAGTTTCCACATCATCATACAGACTGGGCGACTTCGTTCCGCCCTGGCGGTTTATGTAAGTCACTACTGTTGTATTGTCTGATCAAACCAGAACACTCTTGCCCTTGACCATCTCTAGGAAGTGTTCCATGGCTAAGACTACTGCTCGCATCTCCAGCAGATTGATATGTTCTCTTGACTGATCCAGATTCCAAAGCCCTGATACTTTGGTTTTTTCCAGGCAAGCTCCCCATCCCTCCATTGATGCATCTGTGTACATCGTTAACTGAGGGTGGGGACGTGACGTCACCCCCGTCAGGAGATTTTCTCTCTTCATCCACCAATAAGAGGTTCCAACACTGACACCTTTGAGTCCAGGAAACCCGTACTCTGGGTCCACTGTGTCATGAGAAATAACTGGATCGGCCGCCAGCCTAAGGCTGCCTGAGGAATGACTGGTTCCAAAGAAACCATCAACCTCAACATTCTCAGTAGTGGGGCAGATATGTAACAAATTTGAGGTAAGATGTTCCATTCTGGCAGAAAGCATGAGATTTGGCATATAGGTGGTTTAACATAATTAGATGCGGTGCCACGTGATTCTACCAAGGGAACCCATTCAAAATGTCGGATTCAAAACGGTCGCCTTCCCAGTGGAAAATCTGCATTACTCAAGTTCTAGATGGAGTAGAGGGCTGGAATTGATGTCAAATTAAGGGTTTCCTGGGTCACTGGTTATGGTTTTACCCATTACAATACTCTAAATAGATAAACATGCTGAAAAAATATATTATTATTATTATTATTATTATTATTATCATCGTCATCATCATCGTTGTTGTAACATTTGTAAATTAGTAGTATTATTGCTAAATGTGTGTACACACATGTTCCGGGTGGAACATTTTAGAAACAAGTTTTCGCTACTCAAAACAATTGGTCTACACGTTTTCTCCAGTAAAAGTAATTGTATGCCAGCCCCTCGCTTCGCCAAGCATTATTTCGTTGTGGATTTCCATATAATTATTGTAGTTTCCTGAACTCACACTGACTATTTAAATATATCAGGAGAATACATAGCTGCATAGCAATCACGCACACGCATATTGTGCTCTGCTTATAGACAGAGACAATAGCCTATTATATTCTTGCATTCAAGTTAATATGTCAAAGAAGGTGAAATTGACATCTGATCCCACATTGGATTTAGCAAACATGAACTGGTCCCTGTGTGTTATTTGCCAGCAGTCCACAACGGAGCATCTCATAGATCCATGTAGTAACACAAATCGTGACAATGTGATTACGAGTTATAGGTCATTAGCTGATAACCTTGATAGGCTACAGTAAATCCCCTGCCCTTCCATCATACCTGGATCTATGTAGGTTGAATGATGGATCTGGAATTGCGGAGACGCTCATAGAAAACTGTGCTAGGTGGCACAAATCTTGTTGGCATCTCTGTAGCCGGACTCGGGTTTTCTGTGACCAACCGATAGAGCATAACATTCATAGAGCCGCCACAGCCAAATTTTACCAAAACATACGTAAAATGGTGACAGATCTGAGATACAAAACTTCTTGCTAAAATGTCATCTGGAGACATGACGGCATTGGATGCTTTACCACAAGACTAGTTTGACAAAACTATACACACGACATAGATCTCTTTCGAGAAGTGAATCTGATATTGCTGACAATATGAAACCTGACTCTGTTGCTCTTGCAGAGCTAATATCATACATGGAAGATTGTCAAGCCTCTGAGCATCCTATTGGCAGCATATTTAAGCTTTCTGATTTAACACGATCATACACTCTCCGTCTTGAACAACTTGGTGGTGCTATGCCAAGTAGGATTAACTCTACCAGGTTGAAGGAAAAGATCTTGTCGAAAATGCCAAATGTGGAGTCAACCAAGAGTAACTATGAAGTGATTCTCCCATTCAAGAAAGACAGGCAATGTGCCAAGGCAGCACATCAGATCTGATGGGATGTTTGGAAGCATTAGTAGCTCATGCAGCTGATTGTCCAGAGGTTGAAGTGAAGATCATTGACGGAGCAGCCATGATGCATAATCTAGATCCCAGGAAATCAAACGTGGTTGTGAACACATTTGGAGATTTTGCAGAGCACGTCTTCCTCCTACACATTGCTAGACAACTACAGACGGTTAAAAGATTGGATGTTGTATGGGACATGTATAAGGCGGGAAGCTTGAAGACACACGCTAGAGAATTGTGGGGACATGGTGAAGCTCTTCGTGTTGCATCGAGTACAAGACTCCCTCAAAATTGGAAAACTTTCCTACGAGTTGATGCAAACAAAACAGGCCTCTTCACCTTTCTCGCACATACATTGGAGTCATTCGAGCTACCAGAAGGAAAGATACTCGTCACAACATGTAAGGAAAACGTGCTGATGAGGCCAGACGAAGCAGATGGTAGAATGTTGGTCCACGTCTTCCATGCATATCACCAAAGTTATCGAACAATACTACATGATTCATGCTACAGATACAGACGTGGTAGTCCTAGCCATACGGACAGCAAACTTTCTTCATGGGTATGATCTCTGGGTCGCATTTGGCCATGGGAAGACCTTCCGCTATGTATCAGCTCATGGCATTGCAACAGTTTTGGGTGCAGAAGCGTCACAAGGAGTGCTATTTATGCATGCTTTCTCTGGGTGTGACACTGTGTCTGCATTTTGTGGGATTGGCAAGAAGACAGCATGGGAAGTTTGGAGGACTTCAGATCTATTCAAGTCACTATTTAGGAGACTGTATGATGCCCCGGCGTCTCTGTGTGACAATGACAGGGAAACGCTGGAGAGGTTTGTCGTACTACTGTACAAACGCACATCACCATTGTCAAAGGTTAATGAGGCACGAAAACGGCTTTTCGCTTTTGGCAACAGGCAGCTAGAAAACATTCCTCCGACCAGTGCAGTTCTGCTGCAACACACCAAACATGCTGCGTTCCAGGCAAGTCATCTTTGGGACCAATCACTCCAATCAAATGCAAAAACGCCATCGCCAGCTGACTGGGGTTGGGTCAGAGATGGAGACACTTGGTCACCGCAATGGAGTTAGGTTGCAGATGCATCTAAGGCATGCCAGGAACTCATGAAATGTGCTTGCAAAAGTAATTGCACTGGCAGATGCAAATGCTATAAATCCAACTTACCTTGTACACAGTTGTGCTCATGCGGTGCACAGTGCGTGTGACGTCTGTGAATCATGATTCAACAATCAACAGCATCATGTATAGCCTTGCATACTCTAATAGGATAATTGAACGTATCTATAATGACCATTACTTGGTTCGATATTAAGAAATCAAGTAATTTAAACTATTTCTAGATATGGTTGGGCGATATTGCTCAAGGCATGATGATATCGGTATCTCATTAAAATACTGCGGTATCACGATATATCGTCATTTGGGTGGGGTGTGGAGTTAGGGTGTAAACATAGAATAACATGTATTTCAAATTGGTGGTGTCTACAAGTTATTTTCATTAAATTTGTTGCATTGAAACCGTAAATTGAGATCGCCATGATTGCCATTTCCGCATATTTAATACACAAAATTCCACACTTTGACACCCTTCAATATACAGTTTAAAGCAACGAATGCAATGCAACTAACCGTATTCATCACAAATAAGAAAAACAAAGGATTTTCTTCTGTTCTTGTGTTGTATTTTGTGTTATCTTTACCTCACGACAACTGTCAAAAGATTGAGCATGGAATACGCATTAACTTGATTGCGCAGAAAGGAATTCCGCCGAGCGAAATCCGATTGGCCGCCGTATCATACTTGAGCCAATCAGAATTCACACTGCAGAATTCCGACAGCTGTTATCACGCCCGCCGCTAGCGTAGACGATGCAAATTAATAAAAATAACACTGCATGATTTTGAACGAGAACCAGCGTGAAGACTGGAAACAATTATATCAGATTTTATTTGGTCTGTAATATTAAATACTAATTTGCCCCCATTGTAGACCTATTCAAATTCGCTCACTACTTAGCGGTCCTATCCATTGATCTCAAGGCGTAGACAGGATGTGTGAAATTAACCCAGTTAACACTGCAGCCAAAACTGCCACAACAGATTGAAGACTCGAAATAATTAGGCCTAAATTATTTATTTTAAGGCTGTTTCTCACTTAGAATAAATCTGTAATGTCATATGTGGAATGAATTTTGATCTGATTCGTTTAAAAATGCTAATTATATTGTATAAAGTTACATAAAAACTTATAACGGTAAAGCAAGAGATTAACTTCCCCCTCACCCACCGTTCCAAGCTGTGGTATTGATAAGGGATTAAGTGTGTGTGGTTTCCTATCGACCTAAAAAGTTTTAAAGTTTAAATCTTTCACGGTCAGAAGAATGTTTAACCATGCAGAACAATGACTAATGGATAAATAGCTTGACCTGTAGTAATGATGCCATCAGATTGGAATGTGGGTGGTGCAAATGGTATTCCCCACTGACTAACACTCAGAATGAGGCAAGAAAAAACATGGCGTCGTCTATTTATGTAATTATAAAAAGTGAACAACAAAGGATTATTTTGTACTTTAAATCATTTTATTAGCGCAAACAAACCATGAATTAAATTAACACAGATTATTTTGGAGTTTATTATGTTTTTATTACCTTAGACAAAGACTGGATTATTACTTAAAGACTATTATTGGACCGAATAGAGGTAAGAGTATGACATTTCTAACTTAGTTATTTATATTATGCTCACAGTTAAAAGTGCAATATCGTCCTGTCTGTATTGACGGTACTTACGATTTTTCGAAATTATGACGATTTCGGTATCGGTATATCGCGATGTTGACGATAATATCGAAAAATCGCCCAACCATATTTCTAGATGCTATATTGCTTTTGTTCTCAAGAGATGGATCTGTTAGATAACACATCTTAAAGAGACACCGTCTTTTGACATCAAACACAGGTGGTCGCTATGGAAGGATTGATATTTACATATTTAGAGTATTGTAGTGAGCAGAATTATAACGATTGACCCATGAAACCCCTAATTTGACATTAATCCCATCTCTCTACTCCGTCTAGAGCTTGAGCAATGTAAATTTTCCGCTGGGAAGGCGGCCATTTTGAATCCACCATTTTGAATGGGTTCCCTTGGCACCGCATCTAATTATGATCAGGATACCTTAAAGCACCTATATGCCAAATTTCATGATTTCTGCCAGAATGGAACATCTTTTTCACATATCTGCCCTACTACAAGTAGACCCGTGCCAGGACATGACGACTGTTGCACACTGACTGTATGACTGAGATGAGTATTTCTACTCTCTCTTGAGATGGATAAACATATCCTATCTCTAGATCGAAGAACATGCCCAGGTAAACAAACTTCTGGGATGGAGTCAGCTCTGATCTTTGAAAGTTGATTATCCAGCCTAGATCTGTAAGAGTTTTCAAAACTATCTCCAGATTTGCTGATAGACTTTTTTGAGTGTGTGCCTTTAACAGGCAGTCGTCTATGTACTTGTGGATTGCTATGTGTCTCCTGCAGAGGTATGACATCATAGCTTGGACCACTCGAGTGAAGACCCGAGGAGCCGTCGATATACCAAATGGGAGAACCCTGAATTCCCATTGGCGGCCCTGAAATGCAAATCTCAGGAACCGACGAAAGCTCTTCGCAATGGGTATGTGAAAATAGGCATCTTTTAGATCTATTGATGCTGTCCACATTCCCTTCCTCAATCCTGCTAACACCGTTCTCACAGTTTCCATTTTGAAACTTGGTGTGAGGATAAACATGTTGAGAGGTTTGAGGTTGAGAATTGGTCTCCACCCTCCAGTGCTTTTTGTCACTAGGAGCACGGTTGAATAATAACCCGGACATTTTTGTGCCGGTTGAATAGCGTGTTTTATTATGAGGGATTGAATTTCTTCTTCTATACACAACCATTGATCTGGATCTCTTGGATTTTGAGTCCAGATCGGAACCAGAGACAGGCACGATGGCTGATTTGAAATCCAGTCGGGATGGTAACCGACTGAAAGCCATCGCAAGACTGGGCAGTCCTGAGTAACCCGCTCCCACTCTTGCATGTGGAAGGCCAGACGGTGGACTCGAGAAGTGCTAGAGAAGCCCTGTCTCTGGTGGCTGTCCTAACAGCACTGGTGTGGTCTTTTTGAGAGGCGACCCATCAGGTTCAGCTCCCACGACCAGAACCCCACGCTGCTCTACCAGCGCCACGCGCACCTCGGTACACAGGCTGTCTGGCGGATTGCACTGGAGGAGCCTGCGCCACCACCCCACCCCCAGCTGGCTTACGCTGTCGTTGCCGTGGCCGACGCTGCGTAGGTCGTTGGCCTCTGACAAGGCCACCACCACCTCTAGCCTGCTGAGGGTGGTAGGCAGGGGGCGCTGCTCGAACACGATCCCTGCGGAGCACTTGAAACTGCTCTCGCAGTGCCCTCTGGTTGTTCACCAGGTTTACGGTTTGTTGGAGGTGCAGGCATTTTTCACCTCCAAACAACTCTGGACCTGCCATTGGCGTCCAAAGAAGCCGATTGTACAGGTCCTGCGAGGGGCACAAATTGTCACGGGCAAATGTGCGCCTCGCCCGTAAACTCCTGGTTACGGATCTCGTCATGCAGTTCAGAGCCAGGTTAATGCCGTCCTGGATGGCTCTCTGGACTGCAAGAGGAGAAGTTTGGCGGGCCACAGATGCTGCTACTACCCCCTGTAGCAGCTGGGAAACGTGCGAGAGCCGAGATGGTTCCTCTCGTACTTTCCTCCGTGTCCCGCAGCGCGGAATTAGCGTTGCGCAGAGCGCTAGCACACAAGGGTCCCGTATCAGACTGGGACACAGGCCGCGTGTTTTCGCCCAAAGCTGCACGGTCATCCGTGCAAGGCTTTGGAACGACGCCATACTTCTGATATAGATCAGAACTTATACGGCCGTGCCACCTCGCAAGGGGCCTTCGCAAGGCATCCTTTCGGCAGAATGGACATCTCTGCCGCAGCGAACATTGTTTATTATTGAAGCTAGGTCGATATTTAGGAAATATCCTAAAGTATCAGGGTGATAAGTATACTCTTGATGTGAAATGGGCAGGACAAGGAGAGTGCGGAGTTTTGAATTGTTTATTTTGAGTTAGACTAGATCTTTGGTCTTCAGTGGAACAAGGATTGAGAATTTTACACCACTGTGAACAACGGAACAAGGTAGTTAAAGGTAAGTAAAGCTTCAGCTTTACAAACCTTTACTGGCCAATATTTGTCAAGAAAAAATTCCAATTGTCTCATAAAATGTCAATTTACTGACCAAGAGTATTCTGGGAGCTAGTCATTCCAGTGATAAATTTTCAAAAATAGTATTCTCTTAGTCAGCAAAAGGGCATTTCTCAGGACACAGTAGCGGCTGGTTAGGGCGGATTTGACCATTAAAGGGTTAATAAAGGCCCATTTGCAAGCCAAGACAATTTTTTAACATTTGTGGTAAAATTTAATAAAAATAGTCTTCTCTTTGTCTGCAAATGGTCATTTCTCAAGACAATTTGATTTCAGATGCAGGTTTTGACCACTCACTGAGTCACGGTAACGTTTTCATATGTCGTGGTCCTTTAATCGTAAAATTGGTTTGAGAAAATTAAAATTTTCCTATAGAAAATGTCCATTTGCAGAGCAAGGGAAATACATTTTTGAAAATTTACCAGTGGCTCGGTTATGGAGACACACATTTCATTGGTCAATTTTCAAAATAATAATTCTCTTGTTCTGCATATGGACATTTCTCAAGGCCACTACAGAACATGTTTTCCCCAGCTGGAGTGTTAAAGGATCAATTGCTAAAATGTACAATTCTTATAACAGTGACTAACTACTAACTCTTGGTATGTTATTGGCATGGACTTCTAGATAATAACATCTAGACTGGAAGCTCCAGCTGAGGCCGTATCACTTGAGGCTGACTAAACTGTATAGGGTTTGAAGGTGTCGCTCATAAACTGATAGTTAAGAGCATTGAAACTTTACCACCAACCTATCTCTGTGTATCTACTAATGCTATTGTGCTTCATGTACCAAGGGAGATAACTCGTTGGGCATGGAGAATCAAAAAAGCATCCGGATAAGATTAAACAGTTAACGAGTACCGGAGCGACTCCAACAATGGCTACCATTTTAAAATGTGCCAATTTAAAGAAATTTTAATCAGTCATTACGACACGAATGTATAAATTCTAGATTGATACAACCTGCCCCTGTGATGACTTTCCCTTAACTTCAAACACGCTGAATTCCTTAAACACATGCGACTTGAGAAGTCAGCAAAATAGACGACTCTGACTGTGATTGGGAATTGACTCGGTACCTGGGGCTATGGTAATTCCCGGACACAGTATGAGTCTTTAATTGTTTATTTTGAGCTAGACTAGATAATAGAGATTATCATAATAGTACATCTGGTAAGTATTATTCGAAGTAGTATAGCCATACATATACGTGTACATGCAGGGAGTATGTTTTGACAGCTTTGCATTGATATGACCGACTCTTTAACAAGTCTTTAACGTACTTATATCAGAGACCTGTTTTCAAAAGCGAAGTCACATACATGGCTGTTTATTCATTATAGGAGTTATCTCCTCTGTCAGTAAAGGGTTAAAATATGTTATAATTGACAATAAATAGTGTAATCAATTGCTGAATGGTTTTACAGCTCAATACATTGTAATGGCTGTAATTATGCTTACATGGCATGGACAATGCCAACAGATTAATGGTCAATCTGGACACAAATTACTCCAGGCTGTCACATTGAGGAATGGCCATTTGTAGGCCAGAAGAACACTATTTTTAAAATTTTATCAATGGAATGTTAGTCTTAAGATTTTGCAAAATAGTCTTCTCTCAGCTTGCAAATGGACATTCACTAATAAGGTATTTAAGATGTATGAAAAAATTGTACATGCGGGTGAGTAGCGCCTCGCTCATTTAGCCACAGTTCCAAGCATAAGCTGTTTGAGCAAGAACTGAACATGATTTATGTCATCACTATCTGTATCAGCAACATATGTTTCCAGACATGGTATCGCCATATCAAGTGAACATGTAGCCAGTTTAGATGTACCATTCCGGGCCTTAGATTCCGCCATTATATTGAGAACTTGACTAAAATTTGTTATCTTCTTTATAATGTGTACATAAGAGGTCTATGGAATCACTTTGCCATTTATAACAACACTAACACATAGATCGTCTTCGATGATGATCGATATTGGAATATCTGGAATTTGACCCTTAAGATTGATAACACATATTAAAAGCTTGTTATCCTTTTCAATATACGAATATCCTTGTGGCACGTTTTCATTCGCCTTCAACCTCTGCACAATGTCGTTCACATCGACTATTTCATCAGCTGCCCAAAATGAATCGCACGTTTCCACAAGTCTTTGCTGCTCGTGTATACGTCGGGTCTCTGAAGTGCCTGAAGGTCCACGTGGAGAAGCCAGTTTACACGACATGTACGAGGGCAAGTTTGGAAAAATAGATGGCACTGCATCTGGTTTCAGCTGACTGAAATAAAACAGAGACATAAGTCATTGCTTGGGCATACGCACACACGCACGCGCACACACATACCTATGCACACAGACACACACCTAGATACAACACACATGCGCATGAACACACACACACACACACACACACACACACACACACACACACACACACACACACACACACACGCACGAACACATGCATGCAATACCATCCACCACCACACTTAACTCTCATCGACACAAATCAAAGATATTAGTTGAGGCTGTTGATGAACAAAATGGTTTTATATTTTCCTCACCCACGCACCCGCAAAAGAACAAACAAATAAATAGTTGGAACTGCAACAATTCACCCACCTCTCTATCACAGCAATATTACAAGAGTTAAAGCATAATTAAATGAAGAATTCACCGGTCAACGACCTGCAGCTAAGTACAAATTACTTTTATCCCATAATCTTATTAACCATTTCATGGTTAAGCCAGCCAAAATAAGTGTTTGATGTGGTCTAATGAAATGTCAATTTACACACTGAGGATATTATTTTTGAAAATTTACCACTGGAATGCCTGGCTTGATAATCAAGCCAGTCATTCCAGTGGTAAATTCTCAAAAATAGTCTTCTCTTGGTCTGCAAATGGACATTCAATAACTAAATATTTTAATTCTTTGAACAAAGTTCGTCATTAAGGGGTTAATGGCTAAATTTGGTAACGAAATCAAAATATTTGCTTTACTGAATTTCTATTTGCAGGGCAAGAAGACTATTTTTGAAATATTACCACTGCACTGACTGGTAGGTCTATCGAGCCAATCATTTCAGTGGTAAAGGTTAAAAAATAGGCTCTTGGCCCGCAAATGTACATTTCTCAAGATCACTGCAGAGGCGGGTTTTGGCCGGCTTCGTCATTATAAAGACTTATTTATATATAAAAAATAACTGATAATTACAATACTTACCGTTGTAGTAATATGAGAGGCTTTTTGCTCAATCTCCGTGGGTTACTGTCAGTCCTTCCCTGAGCAAAACAGCATTCATCAAAATGAATTGAACACAATCTGGAATGTGTTGACGGTGTAAAGTTTTCCCTCGATAATTTGCTAATCCATTGAGCCAGGAAATCCGGGTTTTGTAATGGAAATGGAAATTTTTGAAATGTAACACCATGCAGTGTTTCTACACTTTTCATACCCACTTTTACATCCAACAGCAGCACATTTAATTCCCCATAATTAATTGTGTCAAGATAAACTTTCATAAACAAACGCATGAAAATGTTAACAATGTACGCCATATTGTTTTAAAATTAGCAGCTCTCAGCATAACTCAACATTAACATTAACAATTTCAAATGACAAGAGAAAATAATAAATTTGTTATGAATGTGTCAAAATTCTGTTGAATATTTTGAAACTATTTTGACTGAAAGCCAGCTTCCAGTCAAATTGCCTTCAAAATATTCAACACCATACTTATATAATGACTGTAAAAGTGGAATTCTGGGATTTCAGGCTCAAATGCGTTTGGTGTTTGGCCAGCCCTGTAAACGCTACGAGCTTTTGACGCTAAAAAGACACATTTTTGTTTCGTTTTTGCTTCGTGAAACAGTAAAGCTAACTATGATCTGTACAGTAGGTAGACCCCGTCACTGGATCATGCCTACTAGTTCCGACAAAGCATTCAGTGATCCAGGGGCGGGCGTTTTGGGCCAGGCTTGATGTTCGCATTGCCTTGTGATCCAGTGGCACGAGCAGCATCAGGCGGGACGCAACCAGCGGGCCTGACTACGACCACTCGCGGAGTACCCTCATCATCTGCCTTCGGGAATTCTCTTGGTCAGTCTGGGTTAGTGTTTCTTGCTAACCCGGAGTCTAACTTTCCTGACCAGGAAAATGATGAAGACTATCTGCTCGGCCCACAGGATGATCATGAAGACATGGATGCGAGCATCTACACTCCTCTCGTTCCCTCGGGAGCAGGTTTCATGATTCAACCTGTGGGCCGATTTGGAGTGGATGACCGCCCGTATATGATACCACGTTAAGCTGTGGAATCTCATACGGACGAATGGCCAGGTCCTTGTGATCCGGATGGCCTATGGGCATCACGGCCAGAAGGACGGAAGGGCGATCTTGGACGCTGCCTCTGCTGCTCCTGTCGATGTTGCTAGTAGGACTGCTGCGGCTGTGTCCTCTTAGTCGACTTTCACGACTTGCTGACCAATTCTTGCTCCGCAACCATTGACGCAACCGTGGAGAGAGATTGCCGTGCCGAGCCGCCGAACAAGCCTGGACCGATGAAAGGCGCAGAAGACAATGCAGCCCTCATCTCCGGTACTGGTTCTACACAATCAAGAACCATTCTCCGTCGCTCTGCCAATGTCCTGGTCATCACCCTGGCCAGGCAATCTTGAGACAGGCGCATGGTGTCCCGAATAACTCTGGGAGCAGCCTCTGGCACCTGGCTACCCTCCATCGTGCAGGCCAGCATACCCTGCAGGACGGTACATCCATGTGAGAGAGCATCCATGGCTGCCCTCGCCGCATCTTCAATGAGCGTAAGCTCATTGAACGGATCTTTATTGGTCTGCGAAACCAAAGGATGAGACCGCCCCTTAGCCTTCCCAGCCAATGGCCTATTCAGCGCCTCTTGTTCCCCCGACGGAAAGCTGTGGAACCCGGGCATACTGATGGTAGGCCTGCTCCGGAAAGCGGACCCTACTCCTTATCCCATTCGGGGCCTTGGGCAATGCATACTCCGGCTGAACCAGACGGTATGCCGCAACTTCCAGCATGTCGGAAGTTTGCGTGTCCAACGGGAGTGTTGGCATGGCAGTAGAGCCACTTGACAGAGCTCTGACATCCGCTCCATCACCGGATCGCGCTGAGATCCAAGATCAGATGCCAACCCCAGACGGTTGGACATCCATCCAAGGACCTGCACCCATTGAGCTTCGGTGCAGAAAACGGACTCGTCCATTAAAGAACTTCCGTTCTCATCCTCCCTCTCTCTCTTGGATGAGAGGGCCACCGACAATCCATGCTGACAGCTATTAGACACAACTCTACCAACATAGAGCGCATCCATAGCCCGACTACCAGCGGTACCAGCGTCCAACGAATCGCCAGACCCAGATTCTCCGCAGTCCATCGGCTCCAGCACGGGAGTCGGGACCACGACCGCTTCACCTACGGCAGGTGATGGCATTCTGATAGGAGCCGCACCCAAAGCTTCCGGGATACCGGCAGGAACCGCACAACACGGCTCCGCCGACACCTCTGGTTGCACAAACACCGGATGGATCACCATCCGCCTGGCAAATCTGTACAAATCCCGAGGGAGACCCCTGGGAAGTACTGGGCATTGCCGTCATCGAAATATCCGGCATGCCGGAATCTTCCATGAGAAGATCTTCTTCCTCTATCGTCGGCTCTTGAGCCAAGGACAGAGAAGGGGCAGGTGCTTGACCCTCCGCAGAACTAGCCGGACCACCTAAGGGTTGCCCTGCACTAGCTTGCATCGACGGGACCGTGGAATGAAGACTCAAACATAGCCTTAAACTGGGCCGCCCATATGCCCAGAGCTGAATCCATGCAGTCATTCAGACGACCTTCCAGTCCCTTCAGAGACGCCTGGTCCAGCTTAGCCGCCTTGTCCCTCGCGATCCTCTCCAGATGCACACGTCGATCCCGATCAAACTCAGCCACCATCGCCGACGACCACTTGGTGCACACATCACATGGGCTTCCCACCTTACACTTCGCGCACGCTACACAGTGATGGCCTGAGTACTTGCGCTTCATGAACCTGTTGCACTTCTGGCATGTGTCCTGGTTCTTTGGTTTCTGCGAACACAGAGAAGAATTAAAACGCTGCACATGACAAACGATGACGAGCAATACGCACAATCGACTTGATAGTAAAAGAATTACTTAGAAAACATTAACTTTCTCTTAAATTAATGATAATCAAGCCTTTAGGCAGGAAATATTTGAAACTTTTTTGAGTGAAAATTAAAAAAACCCACAACTTAGCAGTTAACTAACGTTAAACAACCAAGCATACAACGCCGATCGCTACAAACACCCTCGACGACAATGAAGCGAGAGCTAGAAATCGGCGAAAACAGAGTGCCTAGACACGCCAGCCAAGCAAGACATAATTCATGGGCGCCGCCATCTGGGCCAAGGACGCATCCATCTTTAGAGGAACCGAGTCGCAAGAGTACCCGAATTAAAACTAAAAGTTAACGGGTACAGAAGCGACTCCAACAATGGCTATCATTTTAAAACAATGTGCCTATTTAAGGAAATTTCAAACAGTCATTATGGCACGAATGTATAAATTCTAGATTGATACAACCTGCCCCTGTGATGATTTCCCTAGTTCCTCCATGAAGCCAACGATGGTTTTCCAACAACAACGCTAAAACCGCTTAAATTAGAAATATTTGAGCACTACAAAACATGCGACTTTGTAAAAGCGCAAAATAGACGAATCTGACTGTGATTGGGATTTGACTCAGTACCTGCAGCTATGGTTATTCCCGGACAATGTATGGGCAGGACCAGGAGAGTGCGGAGTTTTTAATTGTTTATTTTGAGCTAGACTAGATAATAGACATTATCATAATAGTACATCTGGTAAGTATTATTCGAAGTAGGATGCACTTTCCAATGATATATGATTTAAATATAATGATCTTAGTTTATCATGGAGTGGTTTAGATTGCAGTGTATATTAGTGCAAGAGTAACTTAATGTGCGTAAGCGGCTTGCTGGTGGCTATACCAGTCAGCAGTTTTGCTCTGAGCGTTGATTTAGGGGAATCTCGGCGTAATGGCGTCAATGTGGGAAAGGTGTATTCTAAGTGACTTCCATCCCAATACCTGGCAATTGATTCAAGAGTTATCACACAACAATGAAGTATTCAAGATGGTTGCTGATGGCCATATTGAACTCGAGTCCAGATTAAATTCAAAAAGACAAATTATTATTTCGAAGTTTTAAACAAATGGGTTACGGTAGAAACTTAGTAATGAATGGGCCAAGCATATTCTACATCAGCATTTATGAGGTCACCATAATTAAGTGCTTCTGACCGAGGTTATAGGTGTGATAACCTCTAACCGTCTGTCCAGATAAGGAGGCACTGACAGACATTGTTATACAGCAGGAGTCAAATACTTGCATAACCGATGAATACACACATACAGGCCCACAGGCAGGCAAGCAGAGTAAGCAGGCAAGCAAGCAAGCAGGGAGGCAGGCAAACAGGCAGGTGGGCGGGCGGGCACGCAGACAGGCGGACTGGCAGGACTGAACAATTTATTAAAATCTTTCATGTCTATTATTTATATGGGGGACAGACAAGAAATTTAAAAGTTGCAATCTATTCTGTACCCAATCAGCTTGTATCCAATATAGAGTTATCTCCCCTTACCTATCAGGACAAAGTCATATTTAGATGAGTCAGTGAGTGACAGAGGCGAGTCGGTGAGTGACTGAGGGGAGTCGGTGAGTTACTGAGGGGAGTCGGTGAGTGGCAGAGGGGAGTTGGTGAGTGGCGGAGGGGAGTCAGTGAGTGGATTAGGGGAGTCAGTGAGTGGCAGAGGGAAGTCTGTGAGTCACCTCTACAGGGGAGTTGGTGAGTGACAGAGGGGAGTCGGTGAGTGGCAAGTGACAGAGGGGAGTCGGTGAGTGACAGAGGGGAGCTATAACATAACTAGACGTGTTGCAATGGCGGCCAATAATCAAGGAAGAGGATGTGACAGTCTGTCAGATGTGTTCCCTGACCAGTGGGGGCAGGTTCGTTTAAAATCTGGGTGTTATTGAAGCAAGGCTAATATTTAGGAAATATCAATGAGTATCAGACAGGTCTATGGATTAACACAACCTGCATCTATCACTTAAGAAGATAGCAGGTCATTAAGATACATCAGAAAATACAGTACCTGTTCCATCATAACACTGGAGAATGCAGAACTAAATTGTGCAGTCAATTGATGGGATGTTATCTGACCACGTGCAGTCAACTGATGGTATGTTATCTGACCACTAGTGATAATCTCACTGACCTCCAGAACAAGTGGCCCAAGGGGCCTGTATCGCTCACCTGGACCAAAGGCATCGCAACTAGAATGGTCATTAACAATAGGTAAAACACATGTTTCTTTATGTATCAACTTCTCTTGAACAAACTTTAATGGCCCTTAGTCATCAAAGTCATATCTCCAAAATCAGTTCAGTCGCTCTGGAGACGAAGTTGCTTTCATAAAAACCAGGCCATCCAAGATGGCCGCCCAACCATTTGGCAAATCAAGTTCCCTCGAACAAACTTGGTTCAGCTCATGCCCTAAATCATATTTCATGAGGTTTACATCAATCCGCCAAGCGGTTTCGGAGATTTTTAGACATTTCTAATAATCGACCAAATCCAAGATGGCCGCTGGACAAATTGGCTTCATTTGAACAAACTTGAATGTCTACACCCTAAGGATGCTTCCTGCCAAATATAATTGAAATCGGCCCAGTAGTTCTCGGGAAGACATTTTAAATTTCCCATTGCTTTAGTATGGGAGCTTTAAGCGGGAAAATAATCCAAGATGGTTGCCAAACCGTTTATCTGACAGTTTTGAAAATTGCAAATTTGTGATCACAATACCCAAAAACATATATAAAACCAATTTCAGCCTCAAAATCCATCAAATAAATAAATCCAATATGGCCGCCAAACATGCTGTACATTGATTGTCCCACTGCAGCCATGTTTTTTGACGGATCAACTTCCCTTGAAGTTTAATGGCCCTTAGTCCCTAATCATATCTGCCCAATTTCGGCCTGATCCCTTCAGCGGTTCTGGAGAAGTCGTTTTAGCTAAAACTAGGTCAACCAAAGTAGCCACCGAACCATTTGACCAATCAAGTTCCCTTGAACAAACTTGATACAGCTCTTACCCTAGATCATATTTCATGGGGTTTGTTCCAATCCACCAAGTGGTTTCAAAGATTTTTAAAGACGTTTCTAAAAATCTGTCAAAATTCAAGACGGCCAAAGGCCAAATTGGACGATCAGCTTCGTTTGACCAAATTGGAATCTCTATGCCCTAAGGCTGCTTTCTGCCAAATATAATTGAGATCGGCCCAGTGGTTCTTGAGAAGAAGTCGTTTAAATAATTCCCCATTGCTTTACCATGGGCCCATTGCTTTACTATGGGAGCCTACAGCAGGAAAACATACCAAGATGGCAGTCAAACCGTTTATCCAACAGTCTCCAAAGGGGCATATTTGAACTCGCCACCCTGATAAGCATATATATAGCAATTTTCACCTTCAAAACACATCAAATACAAAAAAGCCAATATGACAAACAAAAGCTTAATTTTGATTGGTTGATGCCGGCCATGTTTTTTAATGTACAAACTTCTTTTGAACAAATTTGAATAGCCCTTGGTCGCTAAGCATATTTACCAAATTTCAGCTCTATCCCTGGACATGGATAAGGATCTACACAGATGGATCAGCCAAAGATGCAATTAGGAGTGGTGGTGCCGGACTGCACATACAGTATCCAAACGGACAACATGAGACAGCTGCAATACCGACAGGCAAACACTGCACAAACTACAGAGCTGAAGTCGAAGCACTGGTTCATGCAGCTAATACCATCAGCAGACCCTATTGCACAGATTGTCTTTTTATCTGATGCCTGCTCCGTCCTTGAGGCTATCACCAAAGGTAAGCCGCCACAACTCGAAGAAGCACTACAAACCATCAAATGCTTTCGGATAGCATTGCAGTGGATCCCCTCACACTGTGGAGTCCAAGGAAATGAGGAAGCAGACAAGACGGCAAAGGTGGGTGCAGAAGAGAATCAGACAGAAAACATGGTTACCAATACGGAGATGAAGACTATCATCAAGTCACTCTATAGAACACCTCAATCAGAAGATGCCTACCATCATCTCTCGAGGCCAGAGCAAGTGACCATTTTTCATTTCAGAACTGGACATAATAGACTAAACCAACACATGTACAGGCGGTTCCACCTTACGACATCGCCCACTTGTCCTTGTGGAGAAGCAGAACAGACCACAGAGTACATACTTCAATGTTGCAGTACGTATCAGCTGCTGACAGAAGAGATCTGGCCTTTGTCAACCTCTTTTCTTGAAAAGCTGTATGGGCCTGTGGAAGAACTGCAGAAAATCACAGATTTCATCTTGAGAACAGCTCTCCAAGTGTGAATCCAGCGATCGAAAAGAAGAAGAAGCTCTATCCCTTCAGTGGTTCGGGAAAAGTCATTTTCGCGAAAACTACATCACCCAAGATAGCCACAAAGCAAATAAGCCAATCAGGTTGCCTTGAATAAACGTGGGTCTAATGTTGCCATAGATGATGTGTTATGAGTTTTGAATCAATTCCTCCAGCGGTTTTGGAGATTTTGTGGTTCTAAAAATCGGCCATTTTGGCCGGTGGCCATCCTGAATTTTGACCAATCCGCTTCGTTTGAACAAACTTGAATCTCTATGCCCTAGGGATGCTTCCTGCCAAATATAATTGAAATCGTCCCAGTGGTTCTTGAGAAGAAGTCGTTAAAAGAAAAAGTTAATGGATGACAGACGACACACAGACGACGGACGGGCGCCATCGCATAAGCTCACTTGGCCATTCCGGCCAGGTGAGCTAAAAAGACCACCACCACCACCACCATCACCACCACACACTCATCCCAACCCACAACCTCACTACCACCACACATCATCCTCGTCATCCTGCTCTGAATAATTATTAATCTCTGTAGCCTACAAAGTTTTATCACATTCTTCTAAGCGATTTTCAAATTTACATGTACACAAATTTATCAGTGTGATTGTGGTTGATAACTGTTAGTTAGAGACATTGTTATTCTTACCTCTGGGAGTGACCAACATGCAGTGGATGGACGCTGAGAGGTTGAACCGCCTCATCCATTCACTGATACTTTTGAGTGTCCACTAAATGCTTCACCATGTAAAATGACCGCTTGCGAGAGTCTGTATTTCAGACACCACACTAATAGATGAAAAGGATTATTACTACCAACAGGTTATATAGCTGGACATCACTAACCCCGTAACCCATAAATTTGTTCAATTTTCTCAAAGAAAATGTCCATTTGCAGCAAAGAGAATATTCTTTGTGAAAATGTATCACTGTAATGGATGGTTTTGTTATCCAGCCAGTCATTCCAGTGGTAAATTTTCAAAATAGCCTTCCTTTGGCCTGCAAATGAACATTTCTCAAGACCACCATATATTGTTGCCAAATAAACAGATGTTAGGCTTTCTTTTGACTGATGAAATTAGTTTTTACCAGTCAACATTAATTCTGCCAACTGCCCTCTGAAACAAACACACACACGCATACACTGTTCTTAAACCAGTGACATCTATCAGCTTTTAGATGACATCTAAAGACATAAATGCATATGAATGAGCTAATGCTCGGAGCAATTTAAGAACAAAATTGTAATATTTCAACATTAGTATGCGAGAAAACAATTATGATTCTTTATTATCTAAAGTAATGAGCTCATGCGATGACATTTTCACGGTGAATGTAGAAATGTCACAAGATATATATCTCGATATTGAGCATAGGTAATGACAAAAGAAAGGCCATGACAGTACAATATATGCTCAAATTTGTTTCGTCTTTATAATGTTCAAAAAACCTCTTCTCTTCGTCTACAAATGGACATTAAAATTTTTCTTGAAGAAATTTGATGATTAAATCTTTAGCCCTTGAATTTATTCAAGAAAATTTCAATTTTCTCATAGAAATGTCCATTTGCAGCCAAAAGAACTCTTTTTGAAAATTTACCACTGGAATGACTGGCTCGGTTAAGTCTTCTCTTGGTCTCCAAATGGACATTTCTCAACACCACCGCAGAAGCCGTTTTTGGCTGATATGAGTGCTAGAGGGGTAAGTCTTAAAGCAGTATTTCTGAATGTAGTTGCTATCATAAATAGCAACAGCTTACAGCAAGTTTGTTTAAAAATGAAACATAAATCTCTGCATATGTGGACTGAGTAGTGGAAAAATCAGCAAAGATTAACATAGTTCATTCCCACTCACCTGTTGTATGCGCTTTAGGTTATCTCGTCGGTGCCATGCTGCTTTTGAGTTTTCTTGATATTTGAAATCTCCTCCGAATGACGCTGATATAGACGTCATGTTGTACACACACACCGCTGACCACACCATACTGTGACTGTGAGGACAATGTTAAAGGGACATGAGTTTATTCACATTGGCGACGTCATCATCATTATTATCATTAAAACAACCACCACCATCATCGTCGTCACCACCATTATCATGACTGACAGTAACATCATGATCATCATCATCACTACCATCACTGTTATTGTAATTATTATCATCACTGTAGTTGACCATTCCAGTTTTAGATATGTCCCGCCCATCTCTAGCTAAGCTCCACCCATGTTTCGCCCATGTTGGGATTGATCGATCCATGAAATCCCTGACTATCAATTTCCAGAAAACTATGCAGGTAAGCTGTTGAATATTTGAAACTAATTTGACTGGGTGCCATTGCTGCCATAGCAACAGCGGCCAGTCAAATCAGTTTCGAAATATTCAACATAATGTTTATTAAATAGAAGCCATTACAATTCATACAACATGTTGGACTACTAAGCGTTTAAGACAGAATAAATAGTCATTCATGCTGTATATTGATTATGATGTCATCCTACACATCACATAGTTGATTATGATGTCATATGATGGATGGATAAACTGGAAAGGTTCATTGTAACAATGCCACAATTTGAGTCATATTGCTAAGAATATACCAGTAATTACATATTGACAATAACACATTTGTTGCAATGACTTTGACATTTTGACAACAAATATAAGATTTCTTCCTCTGTCAAAAATAAGCAATAAAAAATATTATTACAAACAGTTAAAATTATTATTATTATTATTATTGTTATTATTATTATTATTATTATTATTATGGACATACCCTGGTGTTGTAAATATAGCGTAGAATAACTGTGCCTCCTCCAGATAGAATGTACTTTAATCTCATTGAAGTAAAATGGATACTCGCCGGGAATTGAGCAATTTAATCTCGCTTTTAAAAATGTTGTCTCGAGCAAGAAGTTACCTCCTTTGTCAGTCTGTAACATGATATTTGGAGATACACTTAATACATTAATTATGAAATTATTATTATTATTATTATTATTATTATTATTATTATTATTATTGCTACCACAAATTTTAACTACATGTATCTCTATGGTTGAGAAAAAGATAGCATTTTATACTCACTTTACATAAATGCGCTATCCTCGAGTAAACTTTCTGAAAAACAAAAAAAATTAACGAATTAAAATACAATTTTCTTCTATCCATCCGTCACTCAATTTAATTGCTTTTATATCCATGATCCACAAATCCTTTTCATCCGTCTGTTTTTCTATCCATTTAATTAACACGTATGTTATAATTGCTTTAATGTAACCAAAATATTAAAGACAAAAACAATGTGTGTATCTGCTAGTGTGTGTGTGTGCGTGTGTGCGTGCGTGCGTGCGTGTGTTTGTGTGTGTGTGTGCATGAGTGCGTGCACGTGTGTGTGGGAGTGTGTGCGTGTGTTGGCGTGTGTGTGTGCATGAGTGCGTGCGCGTGTGTGTGGTTGTGTGTGTGCGTATGTGCGTGTGTTTGTGTGTTGGCGTGTGCGTGCATGCGTGTGTGTGCATATGCATCTGCGCTATGTTATAATTGCTTTAATGTAATCAAAATATTAAAGACAAAAACAATGTGTAAATCTGCTAGTGTGTGTGTGTATGTATGTGTGTGCATGCGTGCGTGCGTGCGAGTGTGTGTGTGTGTGTGTGTGTGTGAGCATGCGTGCGTGCATGTGTACATGTCTGCATGCATGCATGTATGCATATACTTAACTGTGTGCATATACGTGCATGATTGCTTATATTGCGTTGCAGTGTGAGTGCATGCGTGCATAGATGTGTGTCCATGCAGATCTGTGTATGAATATCTATTTGTCTGTGAGCGTGCGGTCATGCATGAGTGTGCGTGCGTGTGTGTGTAGTGAGCTTGTAATTTGATTCTACCTCACTTTTCCATAATTAATATATTCAATAGCCGCTTCACGGAAGAAAAAATAAATAAAATCGCCAATCTCATATGTCGATAAAAAGTCAGGATCTGAAATAGCAAACACATAAATAACAGTTAACCATTTGACACAAATTAGGCATCTGTAGTGGTCTTGAAAAATGTCCATTTGCAGAACAAGAGAAGAGTATTTTGGAAAATTTATTACTGGAATGACTGGCTCACTAACCGAGTTGTTTTTTTTGGTCTGAAAACCGACATTTTCTATAAGAATATTAAAAGGTTAAACCTGTCTTTAGTGGACAGTGGATTTTGGGTCCAATGTTGCTGGTTCCTTAACACAGGTGGTCGTAATAATGAATCATCATATCTCCATCCAAAGGATCATAAGCATAATGAATGACTTGTATCCACCTGCATTTAGTGGACATGTTTTCATTGTACATGTATACAGTGATCGCTATAGCCAGGTTTGACTATATGCATCAATCAATGAAGAAACAAGTTTCTCAGGCAATCATATGACGTCATAATCAACTACATCACATGTAGGTTGACATCATAATCAATCACGTCATGAATGACGCGATTTAGTCCGTCATAAACGATTAATAGTCTGGCAAGTTGTATGAACTGTATGTCTTTGATATTTAATCAACATTCTGTTAAATATTTTGAAATTAATTTGACTTGATGGTGTTGAGCACCCAGCCAAATTAGTTTCAAAATATTCAATAGCTTACCTGTGTAGTTTTCTGGAAATTGAGATTCAGAGTGCCGGGATCGATTGATCCATTTCTTGGTCACCTTCAGTGTTAAAGGGTTAAACTTATTTAGTCTGTCTCCATAATTAAGATATATAGTTAATTATATTATGCCGACAACAGTTCCGGTTAGGGGAGATAACCCCAATGCTAATCTATGAAAAGAATCTTATTATCT